>CAHIKZ030001345.1:0-190000 GCA_903632075.3 Acanthosepion pharaonis
ATTACATACTGTTTATCTATAATTTCATTGACTTTATAATGTTTTCAAAGTTATTTTTAATTTTTGAAGTAAGCGTTGAAAAACGTTGAAAAACTAGTCCAACAGCTTGCTTTTTGCACGTAATTCAATTATGTATTGTAAAACCTTGTAAAACATAAAATTTGTGTAATAACCGTGTCAAAAAACATTAGAAACTATTAAAAATCAATATGTTTTGATCGATTACATACCGTTTATCTATAATTTCATTGACTTTATAATGTTTTCAAAGTTATTTAAATTTTGAAGTAAGCGTTGAAAACGTTGAAAAAACTAGTCCAAACAGCTTGCTTTTTTGCACGTAAATCACTATGTATTGTAAATATTTGTAAAAAACATAAAATTTGTAATGTAACCGTGTCAAACTTTAGAAACTAGTTAAAATCAATATGTTTTGGATCGATTACATACCGTTTATCTATAATTTCATTGACTTTATAATGTTTTCATTAAAGTTATTTTAATTTTGAATTAAGCGTTGAAAACGCTTGAAAACTAGTCCAAACAGCTTGCTTTTGCACGTAAATCACTATGTATTGTAAACCCTTGAAAACATAAAATTTGTAATGCAAACCGTGTCAAAACGATTAGAAACTAGTTAAAATCAATATGTTTTGAACGATTACATACCGTTTATCTATAATTTCATTGACTTTATAATGTTTTCACAAAGTTATTTAATTTTTTGAAGTAAGCGTTGAAAACGTTGAAAAAACTAGTCCAAACAGCTTGCTTTTTTGCACGTAAATCACTATGTATTGTAAACCTTGAAAACATAAATTTGTAATGTACCTGTGTCAAAAACTTTTAGAAACTAGTTAAAATCAATATGTTTTGATCGATTACATACCGTTTATCTATAATTTCATTGACTTTTATAATGTTTTCACAAAGTTATTTAAATTTTGAAGTAAGCGTTGAAAACGTTGAAAAACTAGTCCAAACAGCTTGCTTTTTGCACGTAAAATCACTATGTATTGTAAAACCTTTTGAAAACATAAAATTTGTAATAAATTTGTGTGAAAACTTTTAGAAACTGGTTAAAATCAATATGTTTTGATCGATTACATACCGTTTATCTATAATTTCATTGACTTTATAATGTTTTCACAAAGTTATTTAAATTTTGAAGTAAGCGTTGAAAACGTTGAAAAGTAGTCCAAACAGCTGTTTTTTTTTTTTTTTTTTTCTTTTTTTTTTTTTTTTTTGCACGTAAATCATCAATATGTATTGTAAACCTTTGTAAAACATAAAATTTGTAATGTACCCGTGTCAAAACTTTTAGAAACTAGTTAAAATCAATATGTTTTGATCGATTACATACCGTTTATTCATAATTTCATTGACTTTATAAATGTTTTCACAAAGTTATTTAAATTTTGAATAAGCGTTGAAAACGTTGAAAAAAACTAGTCCAAACAGCTTGTTTTTTGCACGTAAATCACTATGTAATGTAAACCTTTGTAAAAACATAAAATTTGTAATGTACCTGTGTCAAAAACATTAGAAACTAGTTAAAATCAATATGTTTTGATCGATTACATACCGTTTATCTATAATTTTATTGACTTTATAATGTTTTCAAAGTTATTTAAATTTTGATGTAAGCGTTGGGAAAACGTTGAAAAACTTCAAAACAGCTTGATTTTTGCACGTAAATCACTATGTATTGAAACCTTGTAAAAAACATAAAATTTGTAATGTACCTGTCCAAAAACATTAGAAACTAGTTAAAATCAATATATGTTTTGATCGATTACATACCTTTTTATCATAATTTCATTGACTTTATAATGTTTTCACAAAGTTATTTTAATTTTTAAGCAAGAAAAACGTTGAAAAACTAGTCCAAAACAGCTTGCTTTTTGTAATGCAAAATCACTATGTATTGTAAACCTACGTAAAACATAAAATTTGTAATGTACCTGTGTCAAAACTTTAGAAACTTAAAATCAATATGTTTTGATCGATTACATACCGTTTATCTTTTATTTCATTGACTTTATAATGTTTTCACAAAGTTATTTAAATTTTGATGCAAGCGTGGAAAACGTTAAAAAAGTAGTCCAAACAGCTTGCTTTTTGCTCGTAAATCACTATGTATTGTAAACCTTGAAAACATAAAATTTGTAATGTAACCGTGTGGAAAACTTTAGGAAACTAGTTAAAATCAATATGTTTTGATCGATTACAACGTTTATCTATAATTTCATTGACTTTATAATGTTTTCACAAAGTTATTTAAATTTTGAAGTAAGCGTTGAAAACGTTAAAAGTAGTTCAAACAGCTTGCTTTTTTTGCACGCAAATCACTTGTATTACCGTAAAACCTTTGTAAACATAAAATTTGTAATGTAACTGTGTGAAAAAAACATTAGAAACTAGTTAAAATCCATATGTTTTGATCGATTACATACCGTTTATCTATAATTTCATTGACTTTATAATGTTTTCACAAAGTTATTTAAATTTTGAATTAAGGTTGAAAACGTTGGAAAAACTAGTCCAAACAGCTTGTTTTTGCAATGTAAATCACTATGTATAGTAAACTAAAAACATAAATTTGTAACGTACCTCGTCAAAACATTAGAAATCTTACTTAAAATCAATATGTTTTGATCGATTACATACCGTTTATCTATAATTTCATTGACTTTATAATCGCTCCAACCCTTTGGTCAGATGATCACCAGCCTCGCCTTTCCCGACTCGCTTCCAATACCTGGTCACTAAAGCAACTATACCGATCTCCGGTCTGTCTACCCACGCTGTGTTTAGATCTTAGACAGACGGGACCAGCAGGATCGGGGCCGATACAAGTTGAGTCCGACGGGGTGGCAAAACACAAATAAAATAAAAACTCACGACACAAAAACAAAATTGCTGATAAAAAGGGTAACAACCTTTTATATCTTAAAGTCCGTTACATAAAAACAAAATTGTTCTCAATTCCCGACCCGCTCTGTGGACTATGGCACCAAGCTTCTATCACACAATAGCAAAAAAAAAATGTCGAATTACCTACTTTCTAGAATCATGTATGTATGTCGGAGTGTGGTTCAGTTCGACACTGGGGCTAATTTCTATCGATCATTCGCAGTTGATTCTTCTCTCCGACTTGAGTTGTATTTCTTCTTCTTCGTCTGTTTAGACTGGTAGATTTCTTTGTTTCAACCCAGTGGAAGATTTCTTGCTTCGATTCAGTGGAAGATTTTTGCTTCGATTCAGTGGAAGATTTCTTCTTCAATTCGGTGGAAGATTTCTTTGTCTTCAACTTGGGCTGAAGGATTTCTTGTTTCGAGGATTCTTCTGTCGTCCGAGGGTGAACTGCAACTCACGCCCAACCTAACTCCAACTTCAACTCAACTTCAGCTCTCAACTCTTCTCAGGTTTTCAGGCAATCTTCTTCTTCATCTACTTGGGCTGGAAGTTCTTCTGTCTTCGACTTGGGCTGGAAGGATTTCTTGTCTGAGGGTTCTTTTGCCCGGGGGGGCGAGTGAATCGGGTCTTATGTCCGCGTTCAGGATCTTCCCTGCCCGCGGTCCTGCTGCAACTCAGCCCAACTCCGGCTGCATCTCCAACTCAAACTGATTTCTGTCGACTGGGGTCCTGCTTATATTGACGCCGCAACAAACTGGGGTGGGTCTGTCGGCGTCAGGGTTTTCTCGATAATTCAAAAGTCGTATTAATTTTGACTTTCCATTATCGTTATTGTTTTCACCCCTACTTTCTCACAGTGCTTTGGTGGGGCGGCGCATATCTATCTCTTAGTCTCTCTCTCATGTCAGGTGATCGCTTTCAACCAATCGTTCCTGATCGAACCTTTCTTTTCTTTTCCGCAGCCCACGTGACCGCTTCGTCCAACAGTTATTGATCGAGGCATTTCTTTCCTTCTTCTTCCGCGGTCACGTGATTGTATTCGACCAATTGTTATTGACCGAACACCCTCTCCCTTTTGTTGGCGGGGTGTGGTTACATCGTGCTGGTTTTAAAAAACAAAATCCGATTTTTTTTTTTTTGCACGTACGCAAAATGACAATCTTTAGCTTTCTCTCACCTGGACTTTGTCAAACAGCCCGCTGCTAATTAGTCTTGACTTTAGAAAAGGATCTTTTTCCGCCTTCTTGGCGCCCTCTGTGAGCCAAAAGCAATTGTCCTCTTTTTACTTCTTTTGTTTTACCTGATAGTCGAAAATCTTAATTATCTAGGTCGAAATATCTCTACTTTCTTAACGTGGGTGTCCAATTCTTAACAGGTCAATTCCGTATATCGTTTTCCACTGGTCACTCCCCTCAACCCAAAGACACTTTTTTCTCAGATCAAAAATTTCGTTTCTATTGTTCAAAAAAAAAAAAAAAAAATTTCTTTCACCCAAATTGATAAGAATTTTTTGACGCAAGAGTCGGTCAGCATCTCTGACCGACATCTGGTCGATATCATGTCTTTTTTTCCTTTCTTTTCTTTTATTATTTCCAATTCTATTCTTCCCTTTGTTTTAAAAAAAATAAAATCGACCACACGCAGACCTATCTCTACCATCAACTGGGTCATGCGTCATACATTTCTCTTTTTTCTTTTTTCCCTTCCTTCCTTTTTCTTTTCTTTCCTTCTTCTTTCCTTAGGATCGTCTAGTACATTCTTAGTGAATTATTTTCAACTCAGTTATTTTCCGTTTTAAAAAAAAAAATTAACAACCTGTTTAATAAACTGAATAAGAAAAATTAACTCATATTTCTATGAATATTTCCAATAAATGCAAGGTGCCATATGTCGTGATCTGTAAATATAAAATTGTTCTATTATCTATGACAGAAGCTAGTAAATTAAGAACTGGTATCGACACTTTTCTGCTTTCTTACAAAAGTAAATCACTATTATTTTTTGGATTGACCAAAACGGACGATGAAAATTGGATATTTTACAAGAATTTAAAGGAAGCATGCAATAAATTCCTGAGCTCTCTCCCAACCCAGGATAACAACGGACACCTACCTTACTATTTGCTTTATTAAGGAGAAAGTAAGAAGTATTCTCTTATTGAAACATGGTTCAGATATTTTAAGTTCCTTTTTTTATCGTGATTTTAACAGATATATTTACCAAAATAACAAAAAAATATCACGAAATTAAAAAAAGAAAATTCACACATATATTTAATATTTATGAATTTGCCATAATCCTTCAGTTCGTCTTTGACGTTAAAAGGTGTCTTGTTGGCCGCTCGCTCAAATGTGCCCCAAATATTAATAAAAGGGTTTTGCAGTTAGGTGACCAGATATATGGTGTAATGTATTTTTGAAATAATCTTCTGATAGCTATTACTGGGTTCTGTTGCAGGTGTGCACATGGTTCGGATTCCTGTTGGCACATATACGGTATTCCATAGCCACCCTGATGATCCAGGGCAGCGATACCTCCTTAAAGGCATTTGATGTAGCCTACCGTGTCGAGTCTTGGTACCTGTGGGATGATAGATGGAGAATTGATAACGTCGCCATCATTTCAGTGATCATTCCAAACGCCATGATATTGAGTTGATATTTTGTTTTCATCACTCTCAATACATCTGTTTGGGAACAAAGAGTGTCAAACGGTTGTTTTGTCTTTCACCATCTTATCCTTGCAGAATTTTTTTCTCGTTTGAAAAAAAAAAAAAAAAAAACAAGCGTATTATTCGGTGGGGATACTTCAGTTTATTCAAAAGTGAGGTTTTCTTATTGTCCATTATGACTTGGGATAAAATTGGCGCTTTTCATATTGTATGAGAAATACCAAATCTTCATGCACTATCTGCCTGATAAGAAACTCAGAGACTCCTGATTTCGAGGGATCGTTGTCAATTACGTCTTGATCTCACCAACAAATTCGGGAGATCTTTTCTTATCAGAACGATCAATTGAATTTCATTTTTGCCGTATCCTTAGAAATCACACACACACACACACACACACACACACACACACACACACACACACACAGTCTGTTTACAACATATCTATCTATCTATCTATACAGATAGATAGATAGATAGATAGATAGATAGATAGATAGATAGATAGATAGATAGATATTAATAATATTAGAGATTAATATACACATACATATGCAATCATATATATATATATATATATATATATATATATGTATGTATAAAAAAATAATTTCAAGAGTATAGAATCCAGGTAGAACTCAATGTCCAGGACAGAGTAAGGATATAATAAAAAAATTAAACACTAATATTCCATGGTCATAATTTATCTATTGGAACCATAAATACGATCCAATTTATAGGTCTGATGAATTGGCATTAATTATTTAATTGATGTATTTACGATTCCAGTGGAATAAATTATAACCATGGAATATTTTTTAAAATTCATATATTTCTAAAAATAAATATGCTAAAATCCACCTTTCATTCCTACCGTGCGCCGACGGCTTACTGGTTAGAAGCTCCGAATGACACCAATTCAGTTGGGTTTCGATCCCTAGCTAGAGGCAACTGGATGTCTAGCCACACTGAAAGCTGTAATGTAGCGAAACAGTCTGTCCTGGATGACGTTATATATATATGCGCGCGTGTGTAGTTATAGTTATATGACTTATGCGATCCATTGTACATTCTTTCTAATATTGAAATCATATATGTAACGTATTTCTTTCACTGAATTGCATTTTATAACAACGCTAACAAACATGAACAGATTTTTTTTTTAAATTTTTATCTTTATTTATTGAGTTCATCTTTCAAGGTTGTAAACCCATTAAAACGCAATGTGCTACTTGTGGAAGAATTAGTAACTTGAAACATTAATAAAGCGCGGGAACAAAAGAAACAGCAATTAAGAGAACAGTAAATAGTTCATAGATTTTCATTTTAATTATTTGAAGATTGTAGTTGACCTGAAATCATATTTTCGGAAGAGTGTTCCAACAATTGAGGAATACGAAGAAAGAAACTGTTAGAATAGAACTTACATCTAACCAACTCAACTGTAAACTCATGAAACTTCGTCTCCAGTCTAGTATGGCGCTTAGATCCATAAAGTCTATTTTTTAAATGAAATCCTGCATTTGAAACAGAAAGTCCGAGGGTTTAAATCAATTCTCAAAAGGTTAATCATATACAGTAACCCTGATATAAGAAAGTTGTCGGGACCGGAGAATTTCTGTTTATACCCGGGTTTCTCTTATATCCGGGTTTGGTCTATTTTGTTTAAGTAAGTATGGGGAACACTTTGGGACCAGAGAAAATCTCTCTTATATCCGGGTTTCACTGTATATACATATGTGGTTTATCATATATATATGTATGTGTGTGTTTATAAGCGTTTGCGTGTGTGTTTTAGTTAAACTTTTGCACAACTCTACCGTTAAAACAGTCATTTTCATAAATGACCGGGCAACATTTTACCCAGGCATGCTGAGGACCAACTTTATAAAAGAAACAGTTTAAATTAAAAAAAAAACAAGTCCAATCCGAACATTGAAGCATGTTAAACGACGAGTCTTTTGAAATCCTGGAGACCCTGTATTAGAGGCAGCTCCTTTTTTTCATCTTCTTATTATTGTTAAAATATCGCCCCGAATAGCGTTCTCGTCTACGGGAAGTGTCATGTTGATTTTTTCGTGAGCACGAAAGCTTCAACATAATATGATTTTCAGCAGCCGCAATTGAATAAGCAAGCGTTTTGCCTGTCTTTCATCCCTGACTATTCAGTTATCCACAGCTGACTGAAATTATTTTTCGAACACACACGAACACACACAAACACAGACACACACAGATATATATATATATATATATATATATATATATATATATATATATATATATATAAGATAGGAATTACTTTTTATTCATTAATCTAACATGTTTTTATTACTTAAATGCCATTTTCGTGGATAGTCGTATTTAAGTAGACGCCCTTTTATTTATCAAACAGTATTTATATGCGGTCTACCGGCATCAATATTCGAGAAATCTTATGATATATAATATGCCAGAACGCATATTTTTCTAATGAGTTTTCTGAATATATATATATATATGTGTGTGATCATACGTGTGTCTGTGTGTGTGTACGTGTGTCTGTATATTGAGCCTGTCTCTCTCTCTCTCTCTATATATATATATATATATATATATATATATATATATATATATATATATATATACGTACATGCACACAGGAACACACATAGATTTAACTTATTTTTGCTTGATTTTTATTATATATATATATATATATATATATATATGTGTGTGTGTGTGTGTGTGTGTGTATATATATATATACATACGATTGTAAAGAATATATAATCATGCATAAATATGTTTATGACAATATATATATGTATATATATAGAGAGAGCGAGGGGGAGAAAGAGAGAGAGATAGACAGGCATATATATATATGGAGAGAGAGAGGGAGTGGATGGGTGAATAATTGAGAGAGTTAAATGTATAAACAATTTGGTCACTGCTTGTAATTATCAGTTTCACATCTTAAGCGATCATTAATTCATGTGTTATTACTCTGTGTGTGGCCTCTTTCTATATATAGGCCAACGAAATATTACGGTAATCAAGGAAATAGGAATCCTTTTTTTCTTAAATTTATCTTTACGGTTAAATTTTAAGACCTTTACATAGTCCAGACCGGTAGTTATTCTATTTTATATGCTTTTTCCACTTATCTAAATTTGTTATCTCTTTAAAGGAAGTTTAGTCATCACAGTTTATTGGTCAAAGGTAGTTTTTTTCTTTCTTTGGGATCTCCAGTGTGGCTGTAATTAGAGCCTAAACAATGAAGAGTAACATTCATTCTGATGATCACTTTAGGTGTGAATATGACAGTCGCTAAGTAATTTTTACTACAAACGATCTACTGTATTTCACCTGTGGTTGCATTTCATCTTTAACTTTGATGACGATCCCGATCTGTGTTCACTGTTTTGCATGCTTCGATCAAAAAGATATCTACCCATTTACACTTGCGCCACTCGAAAGACTTACAAGTTAAAGAGTACGGAAGTTGGATTTTAAATTCTTCAATAACTCAAAACAGTGTGCATAATTGGCCCTTTTTATCTGCAGAATCTAAGCTCAACGAAGATAATGAAATCTGAATGTAAAAAGAAGACTACTGAGTTATGATGAATAGTTGTTACGATGTGTCTTGTTATGTGTAATGTATTATAGTTTATTTCATATTATGCGTTCCTACATGTTGTTAATATTCTGACTGTGGCATTTCTCTGTGAGCAAAATATATGTTCCAAGCGTTTAATTGAATTTCCTGATAATAGCAGAACGTTTATTATGTCAAACTGTTGTTGCGACACAGATATAATAATGGAGTGGCGCCAATCCTCCCACTAAACATATATTTGATCACAGCCATATTATTGGGATCTCGTCCAATCAAACCATTTAAAATTTCCTCTGTACTGGTCAGGGGGTTACAAAAAATTTTTGGGGGCTTTTCACCTCCCCAAACCTCCCGGGCCCCACCATTTTTTCTCCCGGGGGCCCCTCTCTGCGTGATTTTGTCCGCTTCTTCCTTCTCTTCTTTCACCCCCCCTTTTTCTCCTCTCTTTAATGCCCGATGTCCCCGTTCCACTAAAACCCTCATCTCCACCACCCATCTCTGCTTTACAGGATGTTCTCTCTCTTGCGTTGAAAGAAACACGCTTTCTTCTTCCTGGGGCCCCACCTTTGGGTTAACCCCGCCAAGGGGCCGGTTTAAAAATTCATCTTCTTTTTTTTTGGGTGGGTCTGCCCCCTGCCCCGGGGCCCCGGCCCCGGGCCTCTCCCCTCTCCGGGGCCCTTTCAAAATAGTTTCTTTCAGGTGTCCCGGCCTCCTCAAACCCCTTCTTGCGGACAGCTTGCCCCAAAATCCCTTGCCACATTCCAAAATTTTCTTTCCCTTTTTTCCCGGGTTGGCCTTGTGTCATCCTCAGGGGAACCGTCCCCTTTCAAGCGTTCCCCCCTGTTAGCTTTTTTTTTCTCCTTTTTTTAAAGGGCCCCCCTCCCCCTTTTCTGGGGGGGCCCCTTCCCCGGCTTCTTGGGGCCGCCCTTTCCCTTTTAAAGGTGGGGCACCCCTTTTCACCCCACCCGCCCGGTGTCCTTTCCCCACCTGGTATCTGTCCAAGTCTGGGGCAACCCCTTCGTCGGGCATTCCCCGCCCCGTGGGCCTTCCCACGGTCAGCAGACCCCCGCCCTTCGACCCCGGGGTGGGCATAAAGCCATGCCTGGGCAATCCCTTCTATTGGGGTCCTCCTCCCTAATTCTGCCCGATCCACCCCCTTAACCCCCTGATTCCCGGGGGGCTTCCCCTATTCTTCCCCCCTCCCGACTTGGTTTCTGCTTGTTGAATGATTTTGTTTTCAAGCTCATCAAAAACGAAATCCCAATGAGGCCTATCCTGTGTTCAGTTTTCTGTTTCCTTATCACTGAAGAGTTAATCATTGCAGAGAATATCAACGGTCTGCTTATTTAGAAACAAAATAAGCATTTTTGTCGGAGATACGAACAGCAAGCAACATCTCCTACTGAGAGGTTTACAACTTATAATTATTTTTACAAGCAGTCGGAACAAGGTAAATTTGTTTGTCCGGAGATATTTATCGAAACCATAAACCTGATGTTGTGTCAAGTTACAAATAATTAACAGGTAAACAAGGGGGATGTTCTGTCAAAAATTGTCGGAAGTTAATTTCAAAAAGGAAAATACGAATAATATGATCCGAACTTTGGATTTTTGCTTTAGTCATCAATATCAGGGTAGCGAGAAACAATTTGCCATTTGTAAAATTTTAATTTTCTACTTTTTTAAAATACACATCATATTTCCTGCACCTATTTTTTCCTAAAATTTTACCAGGAGACTGTTCCTCCTTATCTGTGAAAAACGTCATATTCATTACTTAAATGTATATGATCATTAACATTAATCAGCACGTTTTCGGATGTTTTTTGTATATACTATATATATATATATATATATGATTTGAATGACCAACCAGTGGTGTATGGATGTATTCTTATAGGTATGTCACTAGTACACATACTTTAACTGTTTCTGTCTAATTTGGGGTTAGCTGCTCATCTAATCCTGTTTTAAGTCAAATTTATTTAAAAGACATTCTCATTTGGGAATTAATTTTTTGAAGTCGTCTTTTCCAAATTGCGAGCAACGCAGACAAGGATGCTTCATTGTTTTTTTGCCCAAATTCCTTTATATATATATAAATATATATACTTTATATGGTTATCATCAGAATGGATATATATACATTAGTGAGTTCCGTACATATTGCTAGAGACAACACTTAAATATTTAAATAGTGAATTTTGATGTCGAACAAATAACTTCCGACAGTTTTCTGACACACACACACACTTTGTCTGTATGTTTTCATATGTACATAGTTTGCAAGAATCGATCAATAAAAAAAATTTTCTCATTTTCTTAAATAGATGCATACTGTCTAAATAATGTCACTGATATGCACCAGTATTTTCACATGCTCTTACCTCTAAAATGCATCCCCCCTCACTCTTTGATTCCGGATATATGTATATCTATATATTCCCTCTCTCTTACTCTCATTAATATGCATATATCATTGGATAAATGATCATTTTCAGCAAAATACACAATGTATATATATGCTGAATAACTGATCTTTTCTATTAGATTTTGTAATATCCAACAAATGTCCGTCCTATGTATATATTATTGACACACTGGTATTTTCATCTGACTGATGTATCAGCGCTATATCATTATATAACCGGTCATATTGAACAAGCAGGTTTATGCATATATCATTGGATAACTTTAATTTTCCTCTACCTGACATGTACATAATATGAAATAATTCTCGTGTACATATAGTGTGAGTATTAATTGATTCATTAACATCAAGAGTCTTGACTTTAGAAAGGATCTTTTCCGCCTTCTTGGCGCCCCTCTGTGAGCCAAAAGCAATTGTCCCTCTTTTTACCTCTTTGTTTTTCCTGATAGTCGAAAATCTTAATTATCTACATTGAAGTGTCTCTACTTTATTAACGTGGGTGTCCAATTCTCTGTATATCGTTCCACTGGTCACTCCCCTCAACCCAAAGACACTTCTTCTCTGATTAAGATTGTTTCATTGTTCCCAAAATTTCTCTTTATCCAATGAGCCTTTCCACGCAAAAAGTAGGCCAAGTGCTCTGACCGACATTCTTATCAAAATGACTTTCGAAAATCGGCCAAGACGCTGACCTAAATCTCTTTCTGACTCCTATCTCCACCCTCAATTGGGTCATGCGTCATACATTTCTCTTTCTTTCTTTTTCTTCCCTTCCTTCCTTCCTTTTTCTTTTTTTCCTTCTTCTTTCCTTAGGATCGTCTAGTACACTCTTAGTGAATTATTTTCAACTCAGTTATTTTCCGTTTTTAAAAAAAAAATTAACAACCTGTTTAATAAACTGAGTAAGAAAAAATTAAATCATATTTCTAGGAATATTTCTAATAATGCAAGGTGCCACATCTGTAAACATCTTGGAAAAGCTTGCCATCATCATAACAATGATAATGCCACCTCGCATCCTCAGTGCAAAGAAAATAATAGCTAATAGTTACCTATTACAGCAATAGGTTTAGGCATCATTTGATATATATACTAGATATTAAAGTTTTCCAGTTTCTACAGACCTCTGTTAAATAATAGTATTTTTGATGCAACAAATTATGTAGTGTTTATTTTGATTTACCATGTTACTTGGAAAGATTACTTCACTACTTATGAAAATGTAAACAGTCTTAGATGACAAAAATGTAAGTGACAGGAAGCTATAAAAAGGCACTGTTGATTATTTATGGCTAATTTGTTTAAACAATGCATCGATGATTGTTTGAATCATACAGCAATTGTAAGTAAAACAATCTACTAAAATAAGTAATCATTTTAAGTTCTCTCAATATTGACACTTTTTTTTAATTGTTTTGCATCCACACCTCAGCTTTTATCAATACTTTTAAGTTTCACATTTCAAAAAAATTTTCAAAATAAATACAAAGTAAAATTTAAAGTTATCAAATTAAAGTTTTTTCATTTTTTTTTTTCCTTCTTTCTTTTACACGAACAATTGTTTTGTAAATACATGATGTCAAAATAGGTTAAAGATACCCACCCATAACCTGTACCTCTTTTACTTGGGTTGGTTAAGACATTTTTACCGGTGGTTTGTATGCTGGTCCACTTTTGTGGACATTGCTCATTGCAGGCACAACACCACCCAATGTTCCATAGAAAGTACCAACACCGCAGCTACAAAAAAAAAAAACAAATTTACTTAGAAGCAAAAAAAAAAAAAAAAAAAAAAACATGAGATAGAAAGGATAAAATAAAACTTTTCAATTACCAATCTCTTCTTTCTTCAACTAACTTGAATTTGGTAAAAGAAAAATTTAAATCATTTTTTGGCCTTATCAATTTTGATTTTTTTTTTCTTGTGACACTGAGATAGTGAGGTGACTAAACATTAATCCTAAGCAGGAAAAGAAAAGAGTTAAGCCCAAAAATGAAATATAGACTGGAAGAGAGAGTGGAGACATTATCCTTGGTGAGAATAGAACCATCTGAATTTCTTCTCTCCTAAAATTTATTTTCTTATCTATCAAGAATCTGGTATGTGGACAAAAACAGATTTAGAGAAACAACTTCATCTCTTTCTTAGGATATTAGGAAAAAACAAGTCACAGGTGAGCAGAAAAGCAGATGAGAATTATATATTTATTAGTGAAAACAAATTCTAGAAAGAATTTGGTGGGGTAAAGGTTAATGTGAAAAATTGGTGATAAATTTCTGTTTGGTAGAACATGAAGATATTGGTTTTGATAACAAATTTCTGGGAGCACCAGGTAATACTGACATGTAGTGCCTCATGCGAAAAGAATTGGCAATTAAAGAAGATTACAGGAACATACCTGGTAATAGTGGCTTATTACTAATGAAGTGAATTATCTGGATCTGATAAATGAGTCATGGATTTAAAGTGACAGAGAGTCATGGAGGTGATTTCAGTACACACTGAAGGGGGAAAACTGTTCAAAAATCATACTGATAGTTAAAACAACAGTAACCTCAGAGGAGTGTATGTGAGATACAGCAACTAGTTCAGCATTATGAAAGAGTATGCTCAAAATGATAGCCTAAATACCAAGCTTCTAACTCTACAATGTCTTTGGACTGAAGAAATTATTTTTTTGTATACTGGTTGTCATAACTATGTATTCAGGTACTAATCACATTAAAGGATCAGTAGTTTTCAATGTCAACACAATACAAATCCTTAAGCAGACCAAATTTGCTCAACATCCTTAATGGCATTTATGATTGAAATAATTAACCATACACTTCTAAATTTTTGTAATTGCTAAAAAAGTGTTTTCAAAAAAATAAGAGTGAAAAGAAGCTCATATTGATTAACAAGGTTACCTGGCATTACTTGGTTTTACTAATTTTACTTTTTATTATTTTGTTTGGTCTATATCACATGAAAATTAAACTTCCATTAAAACATTACAGTCAAGAAAGAGAAGCACTGCTTTGGAAAATAAAAAAAAAATGCCTGATACGATTCTCAAGTAACAAAAAATACTCACTGAAATGAATAAAAGTATACCAACCTTTCTTTGTATCCACTGCTTGGGATGAAATTTTTAGCTAAATTTTTTTTTAATTCTTTCACTTGAAACTGTCGTCTCAACTTGATTTGATCAGTATAGGCTTCGCCATCTAAAATACGGTTATATGTTTCAGCAAAGTATCCATCCTGAGTGCCACTTCTTATTTTTGTTTTAGGAACATTAAATCCTTTCCCTTTTCTCAGTGAAACTGAAATCAAATTACAGATCAAATGTTAGAACTTAAAGCACAAAACAATTGTTTTTAATGTGATTTTAGTTTGTATTATAAGTTTGTTTATATAAAAAAGATTGTAGATTAAAAAAACGATACAGTATGATTTTAAATTTGCAATGAGTTTTATTACTGAAAGTGAATTTATTTAAAAGTAAAAACAATTATTCATTTTATAAATTTTCACTATCATGTTATTGAAACTTATTTTTGTTAGATACAACTAAATTCTTTCTCTTATTTAACCTCAGTCAAGATCATAGTTCACAACCCATTACTGCAGTTAATTCTGAACTCCATAATCTTTTTCAATTGCTCTATAGTATGTCTTACTAGAGCTACAACCAAATAAGAACATTATTGAAGTGCAATTCTTAAAAAAAAAAAAAAAAATTTTTTACTAGCTTTAAAATATTTGAAGTTAATTAAATACAACTAAATAATAAAGAATCAATGATTTGTACAAGATTTTTTCAAAATATTTTACATTTAATTTTATTATTAAAGAAATAGGTATAGGAAACATATTTTTAAAATAACTAACCCTATCACAGATTATATTTATTAAGAAAATATGTCAAGCTTTCATTCACCCTAATAATTTCCTATTTAGTGAATGAAACAGAAAATTCTATTGGTAAGAAAAAAAAAGGACCAACAATCATAGTTTAATTTTTAAGGCTGACTGTATTTGAACTTATTACACATAGGTATGGTTTCAGTGTTTCTAATTGCTATTCAACCAGCCTCAAAATACATTTAAAAAGGCTAAAAAATCTAATTAAAAAAAAAATAATAAAGTTTTGTATTTTTAAAAATGACAGTAGTGTAAATTCGTTTATTTTTTTCTCTAGTTAAGAAGATCAAATGTTGTCTCCCAAATGAAGGAAATAACAATTTTTAATAGTTCACTATTTCAATGATAAAAAAATAACTTGTGAATATACAGAGTGCAATGGATAAATATTGTCAAATAAATTACGCAAAAATGAAAATAACACTGACATCTCATTTTAAAAATATATTTAACAAAATTACACAAAAATATCTTGAAATACTAAAGAGTAAATTTATTGAATAAAAGTCGCCACTGGCTCCCACCATGGTCTCCAGATGACTTCAGGATCTCCTGTAACTCTTCTGAATGGTTTCCTTCTTTAAGTTGGTGAACACTGCCATAATGCTTGCCTTCAGTTCATCTTTGGTGTTACCCGGAGTTTTGTTGGTCTCTTACTCAACTGCACCCCACACATAATAATCAAGCAAAAGGCCGGGTTGCAGTCTGGAGAGTTAAGTGGATAGGGCGATGTGGTCGCAGAAATTATCTGACAGCCATGACTATGTTTTCTTGCTTTTGTGGCATGGTGCAGAGTCCCGTTGCCAGACATAGGGTGTTCAAGCGACTACCCTCTCTCTTGACCCAGGGAAGCACTACAACCAAAAAGGTACGATGTAGGCTTCTGTGTTGAGTGATGCCGTGTGAGAGAAGAGGAACTGAGGCATAATGTCATCACTAGTTATTACTCCAAACACCATGATGTTGACTGGATCCAACTTTCCAAGTCCTCTTCACTGAAATGTTTGTATTGAATTTTCCGGCGCGAATGCCAAGCAGTACAGCATGCTGTTTCCAAATTTCTGAGGAGTTAATTGTTTTATGGTGCTCTTTTTCTCAAAGAGGGTGCCCAACTGACCCTACTATACTGTGCAGGCGACAAATTCAAAAACAAATAACGCGCATGATCGAAATGTAAAATGGCGGCAATTTACCCATCGCACCCTGTTAAATTCCACAGAAATAACAAAATCAAAAGCTAATTAATTTACCAGAAACGAGACTTGAAGCAAAATTTTAAAAATAAATTAGCAAAAAAGTGTCTTTAAGCAATTTAAATGCACCAAATTTCATTATTGTCATAAAGGACAGTAAGATAAAATTAAAAATAAATTTCCTTAATCTTATTATTAATTAAAAAAAAATTAATGACTCAGTTAGATTAGAACTTTCAACATGTAAGGAACAACTTATTTTCGCTAGCATTTTTCTTTTTTTCTATTCACAAAGTTTACTTTCAGACAAGAATTGAATGCATTTTATGGGACGACCGAAAGAAAATTTAAGTATATTTGTTAGTATAGGAAAATTTAAAAAAAAGTAATAATTTTTTTAATTGATTAAAACAAATTCATTTAATTAATAAGTAATTTTTTATAAAATGTTGACGATAAGTCTTCTTATTTAGTTGTAGTTTTAAAACTGGTTTTACTAATACTTTAGTTATATTTTTTAATTATTTTAAATATCATAATCCACAGAATAAGTTAAGTAAATTAAATATCAAAATAAATACTAATAATTATATTGTCTTACCTTGCATAGGAGTTTTATATTTGTCTCCGATGGAGATGTATCCCATCTCGGAGAATAATCCAACCCTGTCCATATCCATGATGAAATTTTTTGTGTTTGACCAAAAGTTCAATAAAATTTTAAAAGAAACAAAAAAAAATAACCAACTAACTATGATTTAAATCAGGATGAAACCGTTATCATGAGTTTTATCTAGATGGCCAAAGGATTAATTCGAATAAGGCACCGGTCCCAATTATATTTGTAGACGAAGACACCAATCGGTGAAATTATTGAAGGAGTTCGTTAACAGAAAGGCGTAATATTCTGTCGAGATAACATGTTTCATTGGTGATCAGGCAGGAAGAAACCTCAATCATTCAATATATCAACTAGAAATTGCAGATTTCAGGGATGGGTTGCCCAAGTTTAACATGATAGAACAATATCCTTTCCTTTTGAAGCATCAAAATACCATTCTAAATGGGGTTTTTTTAATGAAACAAACGTCTGGGAAGATTCAGCGACATTTGACAAATTCTGATGAAGTGAGGCCACTGCTTGGTCTTTATCTTGATTTTTAAGCTTAAAGATCAGTTGGGAATAAGTGAACTTCGGCATCATAGAATTCCTTCTTGACGGCTTCGTTATCCAAAACACGATTCTCATAACTCTAGTGCTAAAAGAACACATATTGTTCAGCTTCGTCATCTGCGTTACCACATTGCCACAAACAGAACTGACTTCAAGGACAACACCTTTCCTTCAGCATGCGACCATGAGACCTTTCAGATGGATGCACCACGGCGCTACCACTTTGCAATGAAAGAAGGCGACCAATGATCTCGACGTCTCCATCACAGCGACAGTAGTTTGTCATTTCTCCAATTTTTTGAACAAAAGCTTTTTAAGGTAAACAAAGAGTCCTACAAACCATCAGCCAGGTGAGTGATTTTATCATTATTACAAGCATTTCATGTTGGGCATTCCAAGGCCATTTTATTTAGCGAACTCCGCAGTAAAACTGATTTTTCCTGCAATCAGCGTCATCATGAACGGACCCTCTGATAAACAGTTGGTATCCAAGGGACGAGACAACGCCTAGAAGTTGGAGCGGCCATCCGACGTTCGTAAGAGGCGTTTAAGAGCACGACGACATTCCTGGTACAAGGAGCATTGAAATCGGGACTTAAACGGTGGGCTTCCACCTCCCCGAGTGCACATTTTCAGGGATAAAAAGTCTTATTGGTGTCTTCTTCCAGAACGCGCCCTTTCATCCGATTCGACACATTCGGTCTATGAAGGCAATGCGAAGCATATGTTGAGAAACTCAATGGCAGGCATACCTACAGGGCCTTCAGATGAATGAAGGCAATAGATCTCCCAATATACCATAGCGGTCTTGTCAGACAAGAAAAAAGAACACGTTATACTAATGACGTTAGTATGATACGGATGTGGAAGTAAAGGGAAGTAAAGTAGGATCGGCAAAAAAAAAAACACAAACATCCGCCCTCCCTTCAAAGAAAGATTTCTTCTAGACCACAGATTAACTGTGAAAAAAGCCTCCCTTTAAAATCTGACCAATGTATATCTAAAAGGATATCAGGAACGAACTATGCACTGAGTATCTTGACCGGACCATCAGTCCAGATGTAAGGTCTAGGGAGTGAACTAACTCCGATGCACCCAAACTGCATTTGAATTTTGTTGCTATATTCTTAAATGACTTAATATATTTTAGGCCCCATTTTTTGTTGATAAACAGATTATTACCTTTCTAAATACAGTCTACGCATCATTGTTAAACAAATTTGAAATGCTGATTGGAGAGCTTTGTCCAAAACAGCTACTATCTGTGAGAATAATGTTGAGATGATAAATGCATTATTTTTTTTTTCAAAAATCAATGTTAACACTAAATCCTGGAACTTTGATATATCAGTTTCTTCACTAAATATTTGTCATACAAGAGTCACATTAAAAAAATGTATTGACCTGGCCAGGGAAACTTTTAAAACACTGTTTTATCTGAAAATCGCCAGATCATTTTAGTGAAATGATTCATTATTCTTGCTTGAGGCGAGACTCATTATAATTCTTGAAGTTATAAAACATAAAATACAATTATTTTGTTGAATTTGTGGTTTTGTTTTATGTAATACAAGTTACGCCTTTAGTAGTCGAAACTTATATACGAATTAAAAATTTAACGTTTTTATCAATTTTACTTTTCATCTAGAAATGTAAATTATTCAGATCAACCAAGGAACATTGTATAAAATGAAGGTTAGAATATTAAAATAATTCTATGAAGGAAAATAATATGAATCTATTTATATATATATATGCATATATATATATATATAGCATATATATATGATACATTTGTAATATTTAATTAACCAGTAATTAAAACAAATCTCAACTAAGGAAGATAACAGCGCAATAACAGTAAATAAATACAATATAAAATAAATAATCATTTTCATTAAAAAAAATATTTCTAAAAAATAAAAGATAATAAAAAAAATAAATGTCTGGTAATAAATATAATAGTGATAAAAATAATAAAATCAGTAATAGACTTTAGATATATCAATCGGAAATAAAAAAAAGATTATAAAAAGCTGAATTTTTCTGTTTTCAAATTAAAACCTCTGACCGACATCTGGTCGATATCATGTCTTTTTCCCTTTCTTTCTCTTTTATTATTTCCAATTCTATTCTTCCCTTTGTTTTAAAAAAAAAATAAAGTCGACCACACGCAGACCTATCTCTACCATCAACTGGGTCATGCGTCATACATTTCTCTTTCTTTCTTTTCTTCCCTTCCTTCCTTTTCTTTTCTTTCCTTCTTCTTTCCTTAGGATCGTCTAGTACATTCTTAGTGAATTATTTTCAACTCAGTTATTTTTTAAAAAAAAAAAAAAATTAACAACCTGTTTAATAAACTGAATAAGAAAAAAATTAACTCATATTTCTATGAATATTTCCAATAAATGCAAGGTGCCATAGGAGATCTAAGCCGCTTTGTAGCTGGAGGAGGCATTTCGGCATTTTTGCCGGTGATTGCTTGGGGGTATGAAGGGGGTAGATTTTTGTTTAACTGGAGAAGGAGTGGGAGTATTCATGGGGTGTAAAATGACCTGTGTCTATAGGGGGCTGGGATCTCTGCTGTGGGTTTTGGCTTTGGATGGTGAAATGGGTGAAGGTGGGGGTTGTTTCTTTGGTGAAGGGAGGACTAGCAGGAGATGAAGGGATTGGATCTTTTCTTTTTTGCATCCAGTTGTTTTTGAGTGCTTTTAACTTTTCAGCCTTTTCATGGCCAGGGTCGAATTTTTTTTTGCTTTTCCTCGAAAGTAAGACTAGAGACCGGGGCATCGCCCTTAACGTTGCTAATGGGAGTGGGACTGTGAGTGCCCTTCTTCCTTGGGGCTTCAGGGGACTGAGGACCCGCTGTCCGGCGCTTCCTCTGGCCTTACCAGCCACCAGCCATTCCCCTCCCCTTCTCCACAACTGCACCGGCAGCGGGCGAAGGCTCTTTGGGGAGTGTGGCTTTAGGTGACGCGCCGACCGGAGGATTAACCGACCCGGTCCCGGAGGCTGGTACGCCCATTACAGGCGAGGTGGAATTTTGAGACGCGGTCAGAGGGGATCTTGTGTAACTGGCGCTTGACTTCCAGAGGCCTTCTTCTCTGGTCAGGAGGAGGAGAGATGACCAGTCCTCCCACCTCCAGCATACCGGTCTTCGACCCGTCACTATGACCGGTAACTTCAAAGCGCCAACATCCAGACAGTTGGGGATGGAGCGGAAGGCCTTCTCGTCCAACATGATATCAAAGCTCCACCCCCCGTTCAGGCTATCGCAGGAAGCTCCCAGAATCTCGCCATACTGAGAGAAGAAAGCGGCCAGATGTTCCCCGATAACCTGAGGAGGGACCTCGTATACAGTTACCCTGGTCCTTCGTCGCCCTTCGTATTCGGTACGCAATATCAACTCGTTGTTGATTAGTTCGCGGCTAGCCGCGGCGACGCAATCTTCTGGTGTGGGCAACAGTACGTCCCCATGAAAAATTTAGCACCCTTAACTATTCTAAGGGGCTTGAACCCGAAGGATTCTAGTGCTTTCAACACTGTGTTTTTCGTGGAGCGACAAATTTTGCGCGTACGCTTGTCCACGACGAAAAACTGACACTATTCTTTTATCAATTCTCTTCAATTCTTGGGGTCTTCCAAAAGACCACCTTCAACAACAAAAGGTGGGCGTAACTCTTGGCACGCTCCAAGAACTCCACTAAATTGATTATGCATTTAGGAGGGGACTTCCAACAAGAGGGCGATTCCCGGCCTCTGCATTAGTTTTTGTGCTGTCCGATTCATTGTCTGTATTTCCGCTTTTTTTCAGCTTCCATATTTTTGGAGGCTTTTTTTAATGTCTCCACAATTTCCTCGTTTGTGGGAACACTTGGGAGGTCAGGATATTCCTCCTTATTGTCTTTATGGGGGGGTCCTTCTTAGGGTTAAATAGGTGCTTCCTTATACTTCTTTTTTAAAAGAAGTATTTTTAAATTCTTTTTGCGATTAAAAAAGAAGGTTTTTTTTCCTTCTTATCCATATTTTAAATGGGGGGGGAATGGGGGGAATGGAGAGGGGGAATGGAGAGGGTGGGCAATAAATATATGGGCGAGAGAAAAAGAAATAAACTCAAAATAAAATAATTATGGACACTAAAAAAACAATTAGACAGTTCACCTAAACGTATAAAGAATACAATACAAATATCGCCTAAAGGCGAAAAAAGACAAACACGTAATAAAAAAAAAACTTTAGACAATAAAAAACAGAAAAAAACTTCGACAAAAGCCGAAGCTAAAATAAAATCAAAATGGCCGACGTCAACAAAAATTACGAAACAATAACACAAAGCTAATTACAACAAAACAATACGTAACTAAGACAGACGAAGCTAGACACAAAAAATAAAAATGGCTGACGTTAAGAAAGCGAAAAAAAAGTAAACAAAAGAAAATAGACACGATAGACAATACAAAAAAAACAATACAAGGATTAGTACAAATTTGGCACGAAAAAAGCACTACACGAGAAATAAGTTAACAGATATTAAAAGGTAAGAAAGAAAATACTAGAAATTAGAATTAGTCAGAAAACGTAACACAGACGGGGGTTAAAAAATAAAAAGGAAAGAAAAAAAGGAAAAGACTGAAAAAAAAAAAAAAAAAAAAAATTAAGTGGGTAAAAAAAAAAAATTAGAGGAGGGTAAAAAGCAGAAAAGAAGAAATCAAAATCTTTTCAAACAGTCTTATAAACAGGCAGTAATAAAAGGAATAAACTTAACCAAAAATGCAGTTCAACACAAAAAACGGGTCAAATCCAAGCAAACCAGTCACGCGTGAGTCGATAAATGACAAAAATTGACTAGAACAACGTCAAATTCTCATTCATCAACATTATTTATTGTACATTAGTACAAATGCGGCACAAGGCCAAAAAGGGGGTTGGGGTAAAGGACGGTCATCACTTGTCTTAGGTTAAAACTTAGCTAGCCACAATCACTGACCCTATCATACAGAACAATAATCCTTTCACCAAAACAACACATTTATCCATACCTTTCTTACTACAAACACCAAAATGCCTCTTTGACTCCATGAAAAAACCTAAATAAACCCCTTATTTACAAAAATATTGTCTGTGGGGGAGGGCATAAAAAAACAACAACTTCTAAAAAATGATCCCCAATGAATATATACAAAATGGCAAAATATATTTACAAGAAACTAAATAAAATTAGTGTTAGTAATAAAACCCCCACAAACTCTTGAATGTGGCAGAAATATCAGTTAACCGGACGAAATCGATGCGGGACTTTATAAAAAATAAAGCCACACTCATTCTTCCCAAACATTCACACAGGCACACACTCATTCATACACAACAACAAATACGAAAAAACCCACACACGAAACGAAAGGCGCCCCGCATCTACCAGAGAACTGACATCACTGACCACCTAAAAAAAAGAGGGAGGGATGGGGAGTTAAACTGAAGGAAAAGAAAATGGGGACAGAAATAAAAAGGGGACCAATGAGCAAATAACCCTAGCTAAGTTTACCAGAATAGAAAAAACTAAAAGAAAAAAATGCAAAAACCTACTCTAAACTAACTCCGGGATGGGTTGCCTAGGTTTAACCCAGGAAAACAATATTCTTAATGCCTAACCGGCATCCAAATGCCACTCTAGGTCAGCCCCTTTTACTCGGCACATTCGCGCAAGATTCACCCACCTTTTGCTGAATTCCGATGAGGTGAGCCGCCGCCTTTCCGTCCTGATCTTGACTTTAAGCTGATGCTTAAAGAACAAGATCAGTTGGGAAAAAGTGAACTTCTCGCCCTCATGGAATCCTTCTGACGCGTCGTCCAAATCACGACTCTCATAACCCCTAGTAAGCAACAGAACACATAGTGTTCAGCCTTCGTCATCTGCGGCACCACATTGCTACAAACAGAACTGGCTTCCAGGACAAAAAACTTTCCGTGCAGCATGCGAACCATGAGGCCTTCAACAAACCTGCACAACGGCACTACCGCCCTGCACTGAAAGAAGGCGTGACCAATAGTCTCGACTTCCCCCGCACAGCGACGACAGTTTGGATATTTCTCAAGCCTGCTGAACAAAGTCTCTTGCCGACCCAGAGGGCTTCACGAATCACCAGCCAGGTGAGTGATGCCTCATCGTTATTGAGACATTTCAACCCGGGCGCCCAAAGGCCATATCGAGCGAGCCTCCTGCTTCGTAAGACCGAGCTCGCCAATCAGATCATCTTGTACGGACCCCCTAACTAAAACTTGATATAATGCCTTGCGAGACAACGCCTGGGCGTTGGAGACCATCCGAAGCCCGTAAGAGGAGCTTCAGAGCGCGACGACATTCACGATAAAAAAGAGCACTCGGCACGTGGTAAACGGCCGGCCTCTTGTTCGCACGAGTGCACACTTTTCAGGGATGGAAAATGTTTCTGGACGTCTTCTTTCCAAAAGGCACCCTCCTCATTCGACCCCGACACATTCGGTCTAAAAAGGTAATGCGAAGCATATATTGACGGATCTCAATGCTAGGCATCCCCAGACCGCCCTCAGAGGGATGGAGGCAACAGACCTCGCGAGATACCATAGGGGCCTTGCCCTTCCATAAGAAAGAGAACAAGGTCCGGACTAATGACATTAGCCGGGCATACGGGAGTGGAAGCACAGAGAGTCGGTAGAGGAGGATCGGATAGATGTGTGAAACACATACTTCCGCCCTTCCCTTCAGGGAAAGTCTCCTCCGAGACCACAGATTAACCGCGACCTCGGCCTTCCCTTGTACCTCCGACCAGTTCATTTCCAACTGGAGATCAGGACCGAACCAGACGCCGAGTATCTTGATCGGCCCATCCGTCCAGAGGAAAGGTCCGGGAAGAGAAACTCCCTTCCACGCACCCAACCGCAAGCCCACAGACTTATCGCGGTTGATCCTGGCCCCTGTTACCATCTCATACCCACTGATTTCTTTGCTGACTTCGTCAATCTCGGCTCTGCTCGACACAAGAGCCGAAACGTCGTCAGCATAGGCAGAATACCTGGCCGAGGTGGTAGCGCCAGGCAGGGAAATTCCGCGCAGGACCGGATTCGCCTTTAACTTGCGAAGGAATGGTTCCAACGCAAGAACGTAAAGCAAGGGCGATAGCGGACAACCTTGACGAATGGAGCGAGACAATACGAAAGCTCCGACCTCACCCCATTCACTTCCACCAGCGCACCGGGGTCGCATACAAGAGACGGATCCAGGAGCGAAAGTCGGCTCCGAAACCGGCCGCCGACAGGACAGCCTCCAGAAACCGATGGTCAACCCTATCGAAGGCCTTGGACTGATCTAAATTGATCAGCGCGGCTTCACTGTCGACTTGTTCTAAGATCAAGCGTACCATATGAAGGTTATCCTGAATCGTCCTGCCCTTCACAGCACAAGTCTGTTCGGGGCCAATCAGACGAGACAGGACAAGCTGCAAACGGTTGGCTAAGATCTTCGCCAAAATCTTTAAGTCAGTATTTAACATCGTCAAAGGGCGAAAGTTCCCTAACCCATCCCCACCGTTCTTGTGAAGCGTCGAGGTAAAGACCCCTGCCTCATCCAGTGGTTGTAAATCAGCTGCAGCAAAGGAACAAAAACGGGCGACAGCCTCAAGTACACTTCGTAGGGAAGTCCATCTAGTCCCGGAGACTTATCCAGGCCAACCTGCTTCAGCGCATCCCAGATTTCCGACTCTGTTATGGGACCCTCGCACCTAGCCGCTTCAGCTGCCTCAAGGCAGGGAAAGTCAGCCAAATAGGCATCGAACTGAGCAGAGCTCAGACCGGGCTCCCTGGTGAAAAAAGATCCTGAAAGTAAAGCCGAAAGGCCTCGCATATGCCCGCGCTTGTAGTCACGGTCCGCTTATCCGGCAATGTGACGCACGCTATATGTCGCTTATCCGCGTTCCGATTTTCCTCTGCACGCAATTCTGCGGCCATATTCGTCGCCTCAGAAGACATTCTTTTAGCCTAGCCCTAACTACCAGAGCTTGATCCTTCTTGATAAGCAAGGAGGCCAACTCTGCCTTAGCTAAGACTATGTCCCCACTAACACGGGATTTAACAGCCCGATCGACCTTTTCCTCTAAAGCCGTTTGCGCCGCTAGTCTATCTAGATTGAGTCGACGACTAAAATCGGCAGCAAACGTTCTAATTTTTGATTTTAATTTTCCCCACCAGGCGTTACCCACAACCGCCCCCGTCAATTCCCTCTGAATCATTAGTAGCAGCTGGTCCCGGAAATCCTGCTCACCAAAAAGTGAACAGTTAAATTTCCAGTAACCAGCCATTCTAACCTTAGGCTTATCTAAGTTTACACGGACCCGGACAAGCCTATGATCCGTATAAACTATATAGTGGAAACTTGGACACTCTAAGAGCCCTACGTCGACTCTCTAACTAACACTCGGTCCAGGTAGCTCGCAAGCGAGCCAGGAGCCGAGTCGCCACTAGTTGTCCAAGTCCATGCTACCTCCTGAGGGTGCTCATTCCGGTACTTATCGACAAGATCACACCTGCCGATAAAGTCCCGAAATGCCTTCACATCAGGATTTTTAGTACCCGGTTTTTTACCTATGCGATCTATCTCAGGGTCAAGGACGGCATTCCAATCCCCCGCTAAGACTACCCGACGAGAAGTCGTCAAAAACGGCTCGATCTGCCGAAACAAAGCAGGCCGCTCAGTATGACTATTGGGCGCATAAACCCCAATGAGACGTAAAGCCATATCCTTTTTTCTCATTCATCAACTGACAACCCTTTTCCAAAATCCCATTTTTATAGGGGCTAACACCTAATTTGCATATTTCTAGATGTTTCTCGAATCATCTAGATTTTTCTCGAATATACTAGAATGATCTAGAATCTTCCAAACACTCTATTTCTAATTTCTCTATTTTACAACTACTTCAGGAATGAAAACTTTTTTGTAATAACAAGTAGAACTCAGTGGAATCCCTTCTTATAGAAATGCATCCTCGTAACACAACAATATTACAGTGACATCTTAAGTCTGGCTAAAAATTAAAAAAAAAGATTTCAACAAAACAATAGCTGACGAGCGAGCTTTTAATCTCTTTTGTTTAACTTACCTATGCATTGATGTTTGACTCTTTCAAGTTCCTCCCGCCGCCTCGCCGATAAGACCAGTTTGCAACCTGCTCCCGCCAATTCCATGGCCAAACTTTCACCAATGCCGCTGGAGGCCCCAGTTATCCATACCACTTGCCCACTTAAGACCCCTGAAAATATAAAATGACTCATTAGCCTAAAATCAACTGCAATGTTTTAAGTAGAAATCATAATACATAAATTTGCGTAGAAATCTTAATGAATAAACTTAAGTAGAAATCATAAGAAATCAAAATATTTATGTTGGCTTTTCAATAAATGCAATCGGAATTACAATTGGCGAGAATATTATATTAATCACTTTATGGTTGGGTGACAAGATATCATGCAAGAAATCACTTTGTTCTTTGTGCAACAGAGGGGAAGTAGCAGTCTTCCGATCGATCTACCTTCATTTTCATTGATGGTCGTCTTCTAGATTCGAATTTTCCTCCCTCTTTCAAATTTTATAACGCTGTGGGGCGTCCTGGCCCCTGCGCTATATGACAATTCCTTCCCGTCCTCAGTCACCGGTGCGTCAGTGATTGAATCTTGCGGTTAACCGTGAAGTTGGTCACTTCGATCCAAGCCTCTCCCTGACCCACGTTGTGTTTGTTTTGATCACAAGGCAGGCAAGGATAGAATTGTCGCCAGATATCACTGGATTGCTGTCGTTCAGGCAGGACGATTTTATGAGACAAAAGAAAAAAAAGAGAGAGAGAGAGAGAGAGAGAGTTGTTTAGATCAACAAGTTTTATATAACCGACGTTTATATAGGAACACTTTTTCGTATAAGAATCTACAAGTGTGCAGGCTAACGACCATGCCCTCGTAGTCTAATTTCGTTTCCAAGTCGGAGTCGAGGTTTTAACCTTTAAGTCAAAGACGTCTTCAGGCAAGCAAATTACGGAATGCTGACGAAGCACTCGCCCCTCCCCACTTTCTCTCTCTCTCTCTCTCTCTCTCTCTCTGTCGTTATATAGAGACTCAATTCTTCGACTTTGCAATTTCATCAGAGCATTCTGCTCAATTTATCTAATAGCCTGGAACAAAACGTGAGTCAGGAGTTCTTCGTGGCAGCAAATCACACGGCGTAATGGAAGTGCGTCTCTGCCTCAACTGCTGCTCTCTCTGTCTTCTCTATCCTTGCTTCCTGCATGGAAACTCTAAAAAACAGTTCTGAGATGCCTTTGAATCTCCTGTCGCCCAATCAAATTTCTCCACGAGTGCTTCTGGGTGGACCTTGTATGTCCAAATATAGTGAGCTCTACATGCGGGAGAGGTGGGCGTTAGCAACACGTCAGTCCGCCATCTTGTTTCCCGCTTCTCTTGCTCGCACCTCGCACCAGTACCTTTCAGTGGGCGTATTCATTTTCCTCTCACTTCCACATAACAGCTCCTCACGCTGCCGTCATCCAGGAAATGTGTTCTGCAGTAAACGCCTGACACAAAACAGATGTCACATTTAATGTCATCATAAAATTATTATCTGCATTTCTCTATTCCTAATTATCACGTTTGGTCCGTAACTTTTCCTTTTTATCCCACTTGACTGAAATTTTCTGGCCTAAGAAAATCTTGTTCCCAAACCACTTCCAAGCGGTCCAGAGTTACTTCTTGTCTCTTTCTTTTACCACTTAAAGTAAAAAGAAAGAAGAAAACATCTCGCCTCTGCCCTCTGGGGTGGTCCCTTGGACATCACTTTAACCAGGTGCCCAAATGGATTTCAGCGCTATTTTCTAGCGAGGTCCTTATTCACGAAATGAGAAACAAAATAAAAGTATATTCTCTTTTGTTTTCAGTATGTCCTTCAATCTATCTACTACCTTCTTCGTCTTTGTATTCACTTACGATCTAATTTAAGCCTTTTTTCTTTCTTCAAATTATCAGCATTCTTACAGTGTCACAGTTTAGCAATGTAGCGAAGATATTAATTAGAAATACACATACTATATGTTTTGCAATTCAAATCAGCTTGTTCACCTTAGTTGCTACATTCCTAACGTTTCGATCGTTGCACAGTCTGGCCTTCGCCAGTGTCCGTTGTCGTACTTGGTAGCCGAATTTTGAACTGAACACTTTATTCAATCCGTAATTAGGGGAGATAATTCATATTAATTAATACTCACCAGACTTATCCATCTTTGGTCCGCTTTTCCGTTTTATTTTATTTTATTTTTTCTAACTAAATTTTTTACCTGTTAAACCAGAATACATGACTTTTCAGTACTACCAGACACAGGTATTGAACTTACAACTTCCAAGGAATGTTTTAGCTAACATTTTAATCCACTAGCCTGTTGGTCGATTGGATAAAATGTTGGGAACATTAGAGTAAGAAAGATCAAGATTAAGAAAGGACACACAAATTCTATCGCTTGACTAAAGATACTTGTGAAATTCTATCATTTGAGTCAGAACATCATAAATTCCACCATCTATGTACGGACATTAGATTTAAGGCTCCAATGTGAGTTATCTCCCCTAAACATAGAAAGCGTGATGAGAACAATCGACCACTGTTAATTGAGTAAAAGGCTTGGTTTAAAATTCCGAAAAATTGCTTATCAAGGTTGTACAAAAACCTTTATGAGCAATGCTGATCCGAAATATAAAACATATAATGACGATAATTCCCCATCTCAAAAATTCTGACATAGAAATATTCAAATGAATGATAGGGTCCCTGTTTGACAATTACATGACTTCATACAACCAATCGCAAGAGGATTTATTAATACGATTCTGTTTTACAAATTTTCATTCAATGGTTTACGATCTAGAGTAGAAAATACAGTATCTTGTAGTTGTAAAGAAAAGGAAAAAAAAATAAATACTGTAAACTTATAGTAGCAATAAACGTCCGCAATAGATCTCTTCTGTCTCCCGACCGCAACACTTGTAGCCAAATCACAGTTCAAACGATAGTCCGTCGTAACAGTCCAACAGGCAACGTAGAAACGACAAAAAAAAAAAAAAAAAAAAAAAAAAACGACAACCTTCACTTCTCACCAGCAAAAACGTATGTTCGTCCACTAAGCTCAGAAAATCCAAATCACTCTCATAAGCCAAAAACAACGGCTTTTGTTCACCGAAAGATCCTTCTGATTGGTCACGCCTTTCAGGGGAGGGAAGAACATTAGCATGGATTCTGGTCCTTAAAGTAGATTTTGGCTAACTACTTTTTGGTAATTTTTCTTCGGCAGATCGTACACAAAACACGAACTCTTTTTTGATGTAGCTGATTATCTTTTTCACTTTCTTTGGAGACAACCTTTAATTTGCTTTCGAGCACTAATAAGTATCACAGTCTCTTTTTCGAAGACTACGAGTACTACTGTAGATAGGTCTGCCTATCTCCCGGTTCACACGCCTCCTCAATCTTTTGAACAGGAGTAGAGGTTTATCCCTTGTTTCTTGTTTAGGATTGGGTTTCCGGTTCCCTCTAAACTCTTTTCTTTTCCTTCTCTTTCACTCCCGGTGGTCTGTTGCGTCTTGGTGATATTGTCACCTTGCTTTGAGTGGTGCCTCAATATAAAACTTCTATCTCGAGTGGCTCTTGGGCCTCGTACAAGGTGAACATCATTGTAAAAAAAAATACTAACTCTCCTCGAGTACCAACTAAGTATCGTTCAGAAGTTTGATAGAGCGCCGGCTGATTTCGAGAAAAAGATCGTCTCGTTTATATGAACATTTCAAACCAATGCCATAAATATTTAAAATTTCCCATTTCTAATACAATTCCCTTAAACAAGATAATCTTTCACTTGTTTCCAAAATCCATTGTCTCTCAAAATTCCTAATTCTCTTTCGAAAATCTAATTCTATGCCAGAAAATCATATTTAGCATTTTTTGTTTTTGTTTTTTCACTGATGATCTATTTTTATAGGAGAGCACCTCTGTATCGGCGTTTCGATTTCAGGGTCAATAAACGTCTCAATCTAATCTCTATTGTTTAAATATCAAGAGGAAATCTTTAATTTCTACCTCTTTTACACGCCTGGATTTTTCTAGCTATAGACATTTCTCTTGGTTTAGTATCTAACCATCACCAAGCAATGATTATTTCGGGGCAGTACAACAAAATTCCTACAGGTGAAGGAATTACTTCCTAAGAAAATTATTTTGAATAGCCAGAAAAAAAAGAAAAATTCTTAAGAAAATCAGGGTGCATTTTATTTTATATGCGGAGAAGGCTTTAATGAACTGTTTTTTATTTGGACGGGAAACAGGTGATTCTCGAGAATGTATTTGCATCTGTTTGATATTGTAGCAATAGAACTTCGGTACGCAATGATGGTTGGTTGACATTGCTACTGAATTCAATTCTCACTGAGTGCACAATACTTGTGGCATTGTGATAAACTAAGCTTAGTATATGATATATATATATATATATATATATATATATATATATATATATTTATTAAAGACATTTTATTTATGTTTAACGTTGTTATTTTATAATAGTTGTTATAAAAATGTCTTTAATAAATAAATTGTCGGACCTCGTCCATTTCTTAACATATATATATATATATATATATATATATATATATATATATATATATATATGTTGTAAAACCTCTTAGTATAATGAACTCTTCCGTCTCTCATAAATACAAACTGCGAGAGTAGGACGGGAGCGCAGAGTGTGAAGTGGAGTGGAGTAGTAGACGCAGTGCTAAGCTACTTATTACTAACACTATTGTTTTGTATATATCTTCAATATACTTTTTTCAACCGACCTTTCCGTGTCTTTCTTTCTGGCCCCTAAAAAGACCACAACAATATATATATATATATATATATATATATGCGTTCATGTCGTCTGAAGATCGCGTGAGTGTGAAACTCAGGTTACGACTAGGGCCATTCTTTCACAGGAATTAACGTTGTCAAGCGATTTTTGCTCTGTCAAGGTAATCTCGATGTAGAGTACTTTACTGGGTAGGTAGGTGTTGGCCTTTAAGACTTTTCTTGTTGCTGTCCTTGTTCGAAATTTTATCTTGTTTAAGGATATTTAGGTATTTTGGCAAGTTGTCCATTGTTTCCACAAATGGTTTATGATTTTCTTTAATATCTATCTATCTATCTATCTATCTATCTATCTATATATATATATATATATATATATATATATATATAATGTGTGTGTGTGTTTCAAAGAATAGATAACTGGGTTCTCTATATTATTAGATATAGGATTCGTGATCTTTTTCATATTCCCTTCGCGCTTGTTGTTTATGCTACAACAGCACATGCGTAATGTGCATAGTTTATGCACATACAGTCGATTGTAGTTGATATACATTGTAGCAGCAGCCAACAGGCGTCTTCAAAAATCCATGTTTTCTAATATAAAACCTTTTATCTTTTCTTTCGATTTTGAATAGAGTACATACCCTAACGATGAAGCATTCGTCTCCACCAGATGGTCAGTTAGTAGGACTTTTCTTTGTCCTATAAATGTATACATTTGGACATTGTTCTAGAAATGTAAACATTTGAAAATGTTTTTCATTGTTCTAGAAATGTAAACATTTGGACATTTTTTCATTGTTCTAGAAATGTAAATATTTGGACATTTCTTTTCATTGTTCTAGAAATGTAAATATTTGGACATTTTTTTCATTGTTCTAGAAATGTAAATATTTGGACATTTCTTTTCATTGTTCTAGAAATGTAAACATTTGGACATTTTTCATTGTTCTAGAAATGTAAATATTTGGACATTTCTTTTCATTGTTCTAGAAATGTAAATATTTGGACATTTTTTTCATTGTTCTAGAAATGTAAATATTTGGACATTTCTTTTCATTGTTCTAGAAATGTAAACATTTGGACATTTTTCATTGTTCTAGAAATCTCACTGCCAGCTTAGTCTCAGAGCCAACAAAACCAAAACAGAAAAATAATAATAATAATAATAATAATAATAATATGACTGGTCTGCACTGCGCAATAGTGACATCGCCAACCAGTTCAAGGTTTCTCTTACAAAATGTTTCAACGCTCTTCAGAACGATAATACTGCAAACTCTGCAAATTCTGTATATAAAATCTTTGAACAAGCATGTGCACAGGCAGTAAAATGAAATAACCACAGTAAAACCAAAATCACGACACCGAAACCTATAGTAAATTGAAAAGGTAATCAAGAAACGAACAGATTTGAAAAAAGCTGCACAGAACAAAAATGCAAACCCAACGAGAGAAAATAGATGTTGCCATCGAAATGCTTAAGCTGCTCTCAAAGAAACATATGACTTGGAACTAATAGCATTCATACAAGGCAAAATCGATAATTATCGCAAATGCATCTGTAAAAATGTAAGCGGCGACTGCATGGAAAAAAGTCAATGAAATTAGTGGCCGAAAAAGCGGTAGCAAAGCCAAGCTAAAGGTTATCGATCAAAATGAGAGGATTAGCAAATGGAAAAAGCACTTTGAAGACCTGCTTGGCAAGCCTCCCACAATTACAGAGAAACCAACGCAAAGAATAATCGAGCAAGAACTCGACATCTAGAAAAGAATTCTCAACATGGATGAAATGGCAGCTGCAAAGAAGCAAATAAAGCGTGGAAAGGCTTGTGGACTTGATAACATCCCTGTCAACGTCTGGTTGACAGATGACTTTGACAATGAGTTATTAACATTTTGCAATCAAATTTATCAACCAGACCCCATTGAGCGCTGAACAGAAGATTCTATACTCCTCTTTTTAAATAATGGAGACCATAGTCAAACAACAAACTATCGAGGGATAACACACCATAATAAACTGCAAAATCTACAACTTGCTCTTATTGAATATTATGGACAAAAACTTGCTCTTATTGAAACTTATGGACAAAATACCCCGCAAAACCAAAACGGTTTCAGACAAACAGATCAACTGTTGTCCAAATTCTAACCACCCACCGTCTAATTGAGGGTGTAAAAGCGAAGAACTTCAAAGTTGTGCTTGTATTTGTTGATTTCTCCAAAGCCTTCGACTCCATCCATCGTGGCAAACTCAAAGAAATCATGTTAGCATACGGGATCCCGCAAGAGACAGTATCAGCCTTAATGATGCTGTATAAGAACCCTCGCTCAAAGGTCCATCTCCCGATGGAGATACGGAGTTTTCAACGTTAACGCGGAAGTCTTGCAGGGAGATACGCTTGCCCCTTTCTTTTTCATTCTATGCCTAGATTACGCCCTGCAAACATCTGCTGATCTAAATACAGATCTGAGGTTTACCCTTGAAAAAGCAAGAAGTTCACGTCACCCAGAAAAAAACAATAACAGACGTAGATTATGCAGATGACCTAGCCTTGTTTTCAGCCACGATTGATAAGGCTACCAAACCTCCATCTCATCGAAGAAGCGACAAGCGAGATTGATCAATAAATTAATGCTGGCAAAACAGAATTTATCAGCTACAACCAAGTAGGAGAAATTAAGGTGAGAAACGGCAACAACATCAAATGCGTCCAGGAATTTGTTTACCTCAGCAGCAACATCCAGTCAACACAGAGAGACATCACAATCCACAAAGACAAGGCCTGGGGTGTCCTTGATGGCCAGAGCACCATCTGGAAGTCCCCTCTCTCTAATAATCTTAAGAAGGATTTCTTGATGTCCAAGGTATAATCTTTCTTGCTCTACGGCTCAACAACATAGACACTGACGAAACACCACTTGACTGAACATACACAAGGATGTTACGAGTTACATTGGACATCAACTGGAAGAAACACCCAACAAAGAAACGCCAATATGAACACCTTCCTCCTATCTCAGTTTCACTAAGAGAGATAAGACTTCGCCATCTGTTCACTCCTGGAGAAGTAAGTCAGAACTTGTGAGTGACGCCCTCTTATGGAACCAATTGCGCGGCAAAAGATCGGTTGAAAGACCTCATCACACCTACATTGACCAACTTGTAGAGGACTTTGGATGCCATCTGGAAGTTCTGCCGGCAGCGATGTCTGACAGAAATGGTTGGAACAAACGATTCAGGAGAATCTGAGAAGAATTCTCAACCTAAACAATTTGTTTTCTACAGCCAAACTTTTATTTCTTATTTTATAAAAATAAATATTTATAAAATTTCAAACAGCTGCATATTTGCTTTCGTTTTATGTCGTTTTGTTGAAAACAGTTTTAAGATGGTATAGATGTCTCCATTATTAATCATGTCATGTCACTCTACTACCATGTAACCCAGTACTATCTGCCACATAGTCGGATCATCGGTGACTAAACCGGTTCCCCTACTGGGTCGTCCTGGTGATGAGAGAAGTTGAGACGCAGCAGGATTAAAAATCTGTCAATTGCCGGATGAACCTTCTTGTTGGGTCAGCGGTCATGAAACACGATGGAATAAACTAGGATCCATGGCTATGAATGCAACCAATTCGGTGTTGACATGACATCGTTGAGAAGAGGGTTTCCTAGGCGGGAGTCAACAGCCAAGGCCGGGTGTTCTCTTGATGTAATTGACAGTCACATGTCCGTGACCAATGCAAGTTTTCACCCTGGAGGATATCGAATGTGTTTTGACATAGAGAAAGATGGTCTCTGTCAGGTTTACTTGTCCAAGACACACGATGCATGAATGAATATCTCTCTGGTCTTCAACACAGATATGTGATTTGGTTTGGTTTATTTTACGGCATATCAATCTCAATTGGTTATTTAATGTCGACAAAATGTTTATTACTGCTAATATTTTTTTTTATCTATCTCAGTATATATTGGTTTGGTTTGGTTTGATTTGGTTTGGTTTACGGCTTATCAACCTCGATGGGTTATTTAATGCCGACAAGATATTTGTTGCTGCTAATATTTCTTATCTATCTATCTATCTATCTATCTATCTATCTCAGTATATATTGGTTTGGTTTGGTTTGTTTTACGGCATATCAACCTAAATGGGTTATTTAATGCCGACAAAATTTTTATTGTTGTTAATGTGTTTTTCTTCAAAAATCTATTTCTGGGAATATTTTTCCTTGAAGAAATCTACAGTTGGTCATATTTTTTTCCAAAGAATGTATAGCTGTTTGTATTGCTGGTACTTTCTTTTTAAGGTATTGCTGATAATAATTTTTCCTTCAAAAATTATTGCTGGTAATATTTTTTTCATTACAATGTATTTCTGGTATTAAAACCTATTTTTACACAAGTTTGAGTGTTAACTATTCGCTCATAGCTGGGACCCTAACAGGTGCTACCACCCCAGGTCAGGGTGGATCAGGGAACACCAGCAATTAAGAGGTCATTCCACGCTCCTCAAAACCTTCTGATCAGAGGCCTTGCTGTTGTTGGACGTAGTTTATCGTCTTACTCAGTACGCGGATGTAGTTTAACGTCATACCCAGGACGACAGATATGTGGAGGAAACTGGTTAGCTATCTAGCTGCACCACCACCCTACAACCACACCCGGTCATTGAAATGATGATGATGATGATGATGATGATGATGATGATGATGACGACATAACGCTATGGTAGATATTCAGTAACAATTTACACTAAAAGTTAGGTTGTCCTAACCTGGTATGTTTTGTCTACTTTCTTAGCATAGCAACACATAAGTAGGTCGTTTAATGCCGGGATTGTTTAGGATTAGAAGTCAAGGTTTGGAATCTGAAGGACTAATGAAAATCTATTCAAAAACTGTGTAAGACGAAACAGGCATAAAATATATTTATTTGGTCCAGGTATTTGTACAATCTGGTGTCAAAGTCGCACATTAAACGGAATTAGACATCGTTGTGGGAAGTCTAACATAAGATGATTAATAAGAATCGAAAAAAGATTCAGGGATTGCTTTGATTTTGTATGGATATTATAAACATTCTACATTTTCAATAATTTTACTGATCGACTTTTCCAAATTACGAATAATCTTCTCAGACAAGTAGAAAATTCTGTCAGAAATAGTCCGGAGTTCATTTCGAAAGAAATATAGTCCAAGCTTTCAACTTTCTTAAATCTCTCTCTATCTATCTATCTATCTATCTATCTATCTATCTCTCTATCTCTCTCTCTCTCTCTATCTCTCTCTCTCTCTCTGTATATATATATATATATATATATATATATATATATATATATATATATATATATATTGATGCATGTTTCATTAAATAATATAAACAAGTGTTGTCTATTTATTTTATGTATATACTTTTCATATCCTCTGATTTTTTAATAATATTATCATTAAACGAAATGAAAAAAAAATCACAATATTGATACTTTTTTTTTAGTCCTATCTAAGCTTTTCTAAAAACATAAGCCATTATCAAAGGTGACAATTACATTACAATATATTAAGCGAAACATCGACAAACAATGATGACAGTCTGTTTCTGTTTACATGGAAGATTTCCAAGCAACGACAAACTGTAACCAATTATAGGCATTTAAGAATATTTGTGGAGATTTCATAGTTTATTTTGTTCAGGTTAGGTTTCAACTGTTTTATGTAGCGAGTTTTTAGTGTGACCAACATAAATATTCTTTAATTCGTTGGAGATACAATCTCCGAAAGGGCACTTGAATTTATAAACTATGTTGTTTTTTTGCAAATCGCTAACAGGGGGAGAAGAATCATTGCGAATAATTGAGTTGGATATACTAGATTTAGTGTAGTATATGATTAACTTAATTAATATGATTAACTTGCTAGGATCTGTTGCAGTTATATTAGTATTTACTAATTTTTTTTGCATGAAACAGTCTGTCACCCCTAAGTTTTAACTTCAATGTTCACTTTTATATTTACATATTCTGTCTTTGATATTGAGTACTTTATCCCATAAATATAGCATACCTTAGAACTATATATACAATATATATATATATATATATATATATATATATATATATATATATATATATATATATATATATATATACTGCTTTTTAAAAATAAGCATTTGATTTTTTTATCAGGATTCAAAAGCAACCACTAACTCACTAAGCTGATGATATTGCTGTAGACGTAGAAAATAGTATCTAGAATCATCCCTATCAACAGTTTAACAATTACAGACTTACTTGTTCAGGATATTGACTTTAGTATGCATTTTCTGTCAGATCTTCTTTTAGAAAACTTGATCGGAAGCGAATGCTTCCGAAAATATCAAACGAACGGTTTTGTCCAAGTGAATTAAAACATTAATGTCTAGTTAAACGCTGCTACCACATAAGCTACGATATAAACTTTTAAATCTCTTTTCATACAGCGATTACTTAAATTGCTGAAATGCTTATGTTGCAGCCGATAAGTTAAACTAACCAAGGTTGTTGGATAAGTGTGTAAACGAGATAGATTTTTTTTTGTCATTTAAAAAAATGGTGTTTTTACTGAATGTTTGAAATATTTGCAGGATTAGACGAGTTCGAATTTTGTATCGAAGAAGGTAGGAAGTACGATAGGTACCTCCATGAGATGGCTAAAAAAGAGCATAGCATGATGAAAAAGACGCCAAACTTGACGAAAACAAAATTTTATCGTCTAAATGTTCATGTTATTATTAAGAAGAAAGATCAAAGTATTTGGGGGGTATTTTTTAACATTTTTTAATAGTTCCGAGCACGTCCGAAATTTTCGTTAAAAATCTTTCTTTTTTTTTTGAGTCAGCAAAATTGACAGATAATCGATTATGGCATTCATTTTTTTCCATTTTATAAAAAAGCAGAAAATCTCACTTTGAAATTCTTTTAAAAATCAATTATCATTTTTCAAAATTTATTTTAAGAAAATCAGAACTTATAATGTTTATTTAAAATATTTTGAACCAAGGTTGACTTAGCTTCTGCGCCGAAAAGATGTAATTTGAAAATAAAACAAAGCAGGTCATAACCTTTCGCGTCACTTGACAGGTGTTGAATGACGTATTGACGGATTTACGTGATCATAATTTGTTCTACGAAAGCCGAAAAGTGAAGTTATTTAGATTTAAGTGAACAAATTATTTACCTCGTTATTTTTTAGGAAAACTTTCAGCGCTCTAATTTTTTTTTTTTTGTGCTTAGCTTTCACCTTTAGGTTTACGATGCTTTATGGAAAATATATTATAAAGAAATTAAAATAAGACTGTTAAGAGTGACATTAAATTTCATATTTCATAAGCAAGGTATCTAATTAATTTATAGGTATCTTTTTTATGAAATTTTATCAGAAGTGTACATAAAATACTATAATTTTATGTACATTTATTACATTTTACTGTGTTATTTATATTTCCAGGCATTTTATTATTAATTGTGATATTTCATTTATGGAAAAATGTCATAACTGAGATTAATATAAAAAAATAAGATCATATAAATTTCATAAGATGATACTGATATTTGTAGGTACCCTTCTCAGTTGAAATTGAAAAATCAAATTAACTTCTCCAAAACGTGTTTTCGCAAAAGTAAAAGGCCTTAACAGCGGAGAACAATGCTTAACTCAAATAACGCAACTTAATTATATTCTGGTTGGTCTTCCGTACTTTATAATTACAGCCCGATTATAAACACAAAATTACATTTCTTAATTACTGCGGATCTTCTGATTAGTCAAAATGATACAATTTACAACGCGCTAAAAAAAGATCTATCTCATAAGGAGTTTTTAGGAAACGGGTTTGATGCGGCTTTTTAACTAATTTTATAATATTTTAACAACTTAAATACAAAAAAATCTATTATAATTTAAAAAAATAAAAATAATTGAATTAAAAAAATTAAAATTTTTTCATCGAAAAAATTTTTTGCTTTCAGAAAATATTGTCCATATTCATAAAAAACAACTAAAAGCAAATAAAAGCATTTGAAATTAAATAATATATTTGTTTTATTGAGTTTTGTATGTTACAATTCAGATCTGATTTTCAGGTAGGGTCCAATTAAATTCAAAAAAAAAAAAACATGATTTGCATTCCTCAAAGCCTTGTGCTTTTTTAAACTATTGTAATCACTAAACCCGATGCGATCAAATTTCTAGCATTTTCATAAAATTAGTTATTGGGGGGGAAGTAATAAATATAAAAAAACATTTCTGCCATGACTTTAAAAAAAAAACATATTTATAATAATTTCCATCATCTGTGAATAGTTTCTGAAAGTTTCATTAACATCCGACAATTATTTTTATTTTTGCAAGATTTTCCAAATTAATGTGTCATACAAAAAAAAAACGTGCTAAAAATTGTTATTTTACTAGTTCCGGTGATACAAAGAGAAACAAGGTTTTTTAATCAAAATTTAGAATGTTCTAAAAAGAAAGAAATTTTTTTTAAAATAATTTAAAAAAACTGGTCTTTGCTCTTAATAATAACATGAACATTTAGACGATAAAATTTTGTTTTCGTCAAGTTTGGCGTCTTTTTCAACATGCTATGCTATTTTTTTTAACGATTTCGTGGAGTTACCTGAAGTAAGATGATGCAAAAAAAAAAAAAAACGAAGAAAAAGTATAGTAGTAAAAAAAATAGTATGACGATTAAAAAAAAAGTATGACGGTTAAAAACTTAGAGCAAAAAGAAAAGAAATATGGTAATTGCCCCATATTCAAAAAAAAGACAAAAAAAAAGATGAAAATAAAGGTTAACGGTCAGAATATCGAAAAGTAATACAGAAATCGATGGTGGGAAAGAAATTTTAAAAAAAAAGACAAACGAAAAAGAAAGAAAGGAATATTCTGGAAAATTTGAGACGGTAGAAAAAATAAGCTGTAAAGAAAGTCTAAAAAAAAAAGAGATGAAAAAACAAACAGAAAGAAAAGAAACTATGAAGATGGGAGTAACGGAGGAGGAGGAGATGCACAGAACTTGGCGAGATGAAATACGAAAATGAAGAAGAATAATGGATGAAAAGATACAAAGGTCTTTGAAGTGTTTAGCAAGTCAGGGTAAAGAAAAGAGAAGTAACGTTGTACGAGAAAACAGAGGAGAATAATAGGAAAACTTAGTTTAGAGTGAAATGGTAGAAATAAGTTAATCTTGATCTACACTGAATTTTACATACGTACATACAAACAAATACCAAATGTTTTAAAACGCCAAACAAAAAATTGGTTAATAACTCATTTTTACGTTATTATAGACAATTTACATTTCGCAGCAATGCGACAATTTTGTAATCGCTCTATTTTCATGTAGTCAATTTTGTGCACTTTTGGGAGAAACGGATTTTAGATGTTTTCTTGAGTCTCCCCATAACTCGCTCGCTGATTTGTCAATGCCAACCAATCAGATTGTCTAAACAAAAAAATAATTCTTCATTTTCGCAGCAATTGGAGCCTATGGTCACTTATATAAGCAAGAAATATTCTTAGATAATTACTGAGATTTCAGCTGCCAAACGAATCCACAACAGTTGAAACCATGCACCAATCTTCTCACCATCACCACCAAAACATGCTGAACATTTTTACACTCACATAATCTTTTCTTACACAGCAAAACTGTTGAGAACATTTATTACATGAAAAAAATCACAAATTTTTCAAATAGTGTTTTTTGGAATACAAAATAATAGTTAAAAAAGACATTTCTTGTTTTATTCAACCTTTTTCCTATTTCAAAAAATGCCTTCTTTCACATCCTTGTACATCTTGTTATTTAACATATTTTATGTGTAATGATGTCTTTTGCTTATCCTTTTTCACATCAGTTTTGTTTCCTGATCTAAAGTTAAATTAATGTGGTGAAGTCCGTAACAAAGTGAATTAAAAATTAGGTTTATCAAAAGGACGGTTATTCCCTTGACACCGCTCTTACTGTATACACTTTTAACCCTCTCGGCAATATTTATTTACAAGATTATAACAATATATTTGAATATTGCTAAGACATCTGGTCTGGTGCTCCTGCTATATATTTGGAGATTCTTGATAAAATCCAAATAAGTATCTTAAAATGTAAATATTGGTCCAAATGATTTCATAGATTCAGTCACTTTCCCGTAATTTGTAGCTTCCCTGTACTCAAATTTGGTATATAAGGTCTCATCCTCAAAATTTTGAAATGGCAAGATGTTTGAGTTCTATGCTAAACTTTTTTCTTCTATCGCACTTTTCGCTAATCTTTTCTCCAACTTGCTTCCCAGCTAACTTTGTTCTTTAAAAATTTAAATGCTATGTCATTCGTTATCTTCTGTTTTCTTAATTTTTGTTCTTTTATTGTTCTCCCTCCGTAATAGAATGTTTCTTATATTCTTTCACATTCAGTAACCCCTGGCGTCTTAGCGGCTTTATTGCCTTGCTTGGGGTGAAACGATTAAAAAGAATGAACCAAGTACAATACGATATTTATTATTTGCCTTTTATAAAGATTTACTTACCATTTTCTAAAGAAATAAATTTGAAAAGAAATCTTTCATTAAAAAATTAATAAAAAATTGCAAAATTCTCAAAATATGTAAAACAACTACAATGAAATATTTATTTATTATTAGTCATTTTACAAATAACTAACAAAACAAGTTTTTATTCAATCTAATAGTGTTTAATATGTTTGTTATCAATTCTCAGGAATAAAGAAAATGTATAAATCCATTTTCATATGTTTGGGTTTTATTAAAATTCTAATCATCACTTTTTAAAAACAAACATTGCTGAGGGAATCAAAAGTGTATACACCAATAGCGGTGTCAGGGAAGAGAACAACCGTCTTTTTGACACATCGTTTTTAGAGTCTGTCTATATTTCTGAGATGAGGTATTATGTACAGTATTTACATTAGTCGGACTATTGTCCTCATCTTTGTCGCCATATTTGTCACAACGTTTCGGCCGTTGTACGCTCCGGCCTTCTTCAGGTGGTTGGAATTTCGAAATGAACCCTTTATTTCGATCACTGGGGTAGACTGTTCTAGTTCCACGTGCCATGTTTGATGGATGTCAGTTATCAGTTATCTCCTGCTAATTTTCCCTCTGAAAGTTCTCCACTGAGAATTTTTTGGGTATTGAACTCACACTCTTTGGGTCTGTCACTTTAAACCAACGCCTTTATCCACTGTGCCATGTGTCTTTTCATATTTGAATTTCGGGGAAAAATTCAGGATAACTTTTCATCCATCAAAACATGGCACGTGGAACTAGAATTTGATTTAAGAAAGTGATGAAAATAAGGGTTCATTTTCGAAATTCCAACCACCTGAAGATGGTTAGCGTACAACGGCCGAAACGTTGTGACAAATATGGCAACAAAGATGAGGACAATAGTCCGACTAGTAAATACTGTACATCGTTTTTAGTTTTTTTTTCTTGGGCCCAAACGTTAAACATTTACAAAAATTAAATAAATGAGATATATAAAAAAAAAATAGTTGCTATTTATTAAGTTTAGTTTTAATGCACAGTTAAAAGTATAGGGTAGCCGGAGGGGATCGAACTCGAACCTTAATATTAATGGCTCGCAAGCGTTACCTCATATCGACGCACCAGAAGTAAAAAAAATAATAGTTCGTGGAAGGTCACAGCATGAAGCAAGAGAGAGAGTAGAGCGCTACCGAACGAAAGAAAAAGGAGGCGAAAGAAAAGAAAAATAGAAAGAGTTTAAAAGCAAAGGAAAATAAAGAGAAATGAAGGTAAAAAAAGGAGAGAGTGTGCGGCTATGAATTAGGAGAAATGTAGAGAAAGAAAAAGAAAGAAATAAGTAGGAGGCAGAAGAGTACGAGAGTTTGAGTTGAGTGGGGGGTGGGGATTGTGTGGGTTGAATAGCTTTTATGTAAGGAGATTTACCTGGATTACGGCCTTTAGTCCTTCGTTTTTTGATGACGTTTGTACCTCCTACAATTTGTCACGCTTGTTATTCCGTAACGAAAAGAAATTTATTTTTTAACCTTTGCCCGAGATGATGGAAATTAAATTCTGTCAAGTGTGAAAAAGGAACAGAAAAGACAAATTTAAATTAAGTCCAGTTGCGGTCTTCTTAGCTTTTAACAGTTTAACAATTTCATATTAAAAAAAATTACTGAAGACACAAACAAAACGTATTTCCGGTGTAAAAAAAAAATATTTAAAAAAAAAAATAATAGTCAAAGATTTATTGTGAACTGTTATGTGGAATTTACCTTACTAATAAAATCAAATCAAATAGGTATGTGATGTCTGCGCAGCTAGTGGCAAATTTAGCACATTAAAATCGGAAGTCTTACCTGGAAATGCAATATTAGAATGATTTTCGTTTTTGTATCAAAGATTATTTTCTTAGACCATTTCATAATACCCCTAGAATCTTTGTAGACCGTCATTGTAAACCTTTACAAAGGAATTATCCGTTGCCGTGGTGGAAAGTGCTTATAATCATTCACGGTGTCATGGAGTGGGGAGACTAAATTTGTCCTTTTGGCAATGACAATGCTATTGAGTTTTATCATTTGTCTAAAATCTTTAAACAATAAATATTTTTTCGTTTTTTTTCCCGAAATATTAGCTTCTAAAACTTCTGTATAAGTCTTATATGCAAACAAAAACAAAGGCAGGTCAATAAGCCTCATCACAGAAAATAAATACATGCAAAAAAAGGTGTCCTTAAACCCTAACAGTACAATAATACACGTAAAAAATATTCATTTTTTTTTTGAGAGGATCAATTCGATAACCAACTTATTGCAAAAAAAAAAATTAAAAATCGGGGAGAAAAGAGATTGCCAGTAGTCAGAAATGAATGCAAGCATTACAGCCAGTATATGGTTACTGTATATGTAATGTATTGCGGATGATTTTACTATAAAATTCGGGAAGAAAGGGATTGTCAACGTTCAGGATTATTTACATTATTCGGATCGTTAACCTCATCTCGATTGCCATATTCATATGTTCTGGCCTTCTTCAGGTCATTGGAATTTCGAATAGAACCCTTTATTGCGTCCACCCGGGGTAGATTTTTCTAGTTCCACGTGCTATGCCGCTTCCCTCCAAGTTTTTTGGTGCTGTAGCCTGGTATTGAACTTATAACTCTGGGTCTAGTCACCAGATCTAACCAAAGCCTTTATCCACAGGGCCATGTTTCGTTGAAGACATCCGTGTATGAATTTCTGAGAGTTATAGACCTAATGTCGCAGCAACTTTTTTTTTTTACCAGCGCTCATATTGCAATTTTTCCGTTAATATTTGATGTCCCGGAAAGGTATATATTTCTTCGAAGTATCAAAGTAGATTTGGACTACTGTAACCGAGTAGGACAATCTAGCAGGTAACCGTAATGGACTGGTCCTCGTCGTAGCGGAAGACAATAGGTGTACTCCGTGTACCTCCACATCAATCTGTATTTATGGCTGATACCAGCCAATCATATTACTGTGAGGGGGAACCCAGGTGTATGCATATTCATTACATCATTATTATTATTGCATATTTTTTACCAGAGATTATATTGCAATTTTGTGTTGTTATTCATTGCTTTTCTCTACCACTCCTTATTATGGGTTCCCATATTGTATTCATTTCTATGCTTTGTCGGTTCAGGAGATTTTTGTGGCCTAGCATATGTGCTGACACCTTAGGTTTTTTTCTTAGGCAATGAAGATGAGGATAACAGTCCGAATAATGTAAATAATGTAAATAATCATAATACCTAATCTCAGAGATATTACTGATAGAATAACTCTATTATATATATAATGCAAATGAAGTTCTAATGATTTTATTATAAAAAGTTAAACTGAAAATCAAAAGGAAAGGTATTGTTAGTGGTCACGTATTAATGCAAGCATTACTGACAAAATAGGGCTAGTTTTTGTAGAACTATAATGTAAATATACATTGGTAATGATTTTACTATAAGAATGCATTGAAAATCAGGAAGAAACGAATTGTCAGTGATACAAGTATTAAATAACAGAATACGGTTATTATTTGTCCATTCTATAAGAAATTTAAGGTGCTTGAGTGTGTATCGTCCACTTTTCTGAAAGAAAACAGATGCTGTGTTGGGCTCTTGCTTAAACTTTTGAATTTCAAAAATATCTTGCTACATTTCGATTTGAGGGAAAATAACTGCGTTTGGTTTTCATTCGGAACGAATCAAAAGGATTCCCTCCAAATGCCGAGAAGCATATCTGGAGCCTATCTTGGTGAATAAAAGCAGAAGCAGAATTGAATTCGAGGAGTCGACGTACAGCTGCTGCATGAAGCCAGGTCGGCCGAGACCACCGAAAGAAGGTGGCCCCGGTCAAGGAACAAAACGGAACAGAAGAAATTTGACGACCACCGGACGAGAATTGAAAGGAACATCAAAGCCACTCCCACATCAAAGAAAAACTCTTCGGCTGGTGTGATTGTACTGTTCTTCGCTGCTACCAGGAATTTTGCTTCGAAAATTGCACCTATTCTTTGAAAACTATTCAGAGGAGTATTTTTACCCTTTCTTCATTTATTTTTATGTTGTTTGCCTTTTCTGAGGACCTTATGCAGCATTGTAATTTTTATTGTAAAAGAGGCATAATTTATTTGCAGTGATTATCTGTACATGCATGTTATTGGCCATCATTTGGCACACAAACCACTTAATCTGTGTAATTCTTTCATTTTTTGTGTGTTAATAAATTTATCGTCTGTTTTTTAAATACGTCTCGTGTCGTCTGTCTTTGTTGTGTCCCCTTAAATTTTACCTCAAACATTTGTTTTAGTTATTTTTTTTTGTTTGTAGGGTTTTTACCAAATAGCAAAAATCCTCTAATTAATCATCGATAATGACGATTTATTCCCCTTTCCCCTATTCAACTTCTCCAAGTGGAGGTAAGCTATTAGAGGATCGGTTTCAGCGAATGCTCAAACAACAAATCAATACAAGGAAACGTCTTCTCGTGCTTCGCGGCACCAGTTTGAATTCAGAGTTTTCTTTGGTTACTAAGCAAAGCTAGCAAACCTAGTCTGCTTTATTATTTAACTCATAGGTATGAAGGAGAAAAGACGGATTCATGCCTTTTCCAAGTGCATTAGTGCAAAGTGAACGTAACAGACTTGGTTAGAATTTGAACCCGGCCAACCGATTCTTCACCACCAGTAAATCTTGCGCCACCTGCAAGGCTATCATAAGTATAATGTAAATGTACTACTTATAATTTTGCTCTAGAAATGCATTGAAAATAAGGGAGAAAAAGGTTATTAGTAGTCAAGAATTACTGCAAATGTTACAGGCAAAAAGACTTTTATTATATGTATAATTAAATATTTGTTGATCATTCTGACCATAAGACGTGAGTTCGAATCTTACTAAGGTCGATTTGTCATGGAGGTAAGTTTTTGATAATTCCTTCTAGAGGGGACAGTCGCAGTGTGCAGGAAGTGTATAAAAACTATAACACAGGCTGACCCAAGCCTTGTAGGTAAAATGGGGATAACGGAGCTACTAACTCGAAGTCACAAGTCGTCGTGACCGAGGGTTTGATCCTACTGGTCTTGTTGAAAATGTTCATCACACAAGATTATGCCAGTCAGTTATGTGCCACGCGTGATAAACGCATAGGCGATCATGTATCTTTCGATACATGACTGACGAGACAGATTTTTTTCCCGCACTAGGTTGCCATTTCATTCTGCGGTAGACTAGTTGGCATCCAAGACTATAGAACCCGGTCTGTCCTGCTATTTACCCATAGCTGGGGGGGGGGAGAAGAAGAAGAGGATTCATACCTTTCCTAAGGGTATTAGCACGTGAATGAGTGTAATGGATCCGACTGGAATTCGAACTCGGCTCTCTGAGTCCTCAATCTGAGCTGCTCTCCATTACTCCACCGTACCTCCCCTCCCAAGATTATGTGCTCTCTCCTAAAAACTATAACTAAGATTCGCTCAGTATTGTTACAGTATAAACCAAAGGCTGTGTGGGTTTTAAAGAAACACAAATGTACCTGAGCAGGCGTCTGCAAGGAGGATTAGCTAGCCACCTTAACAGACGGGTATACTCGGATATGAGCGACCAGTTATACACTTAAAGATTTCATTCAATGACTTAAATGACCGTGTGTTTGCCTTCTCTGCCAATTCCCGGTTTTCTTATTGAGGTAAAAGTCAAAATTAACACACACAGTTAATTTTAAAACTACGACTTCTCGTATGTACTCTGTTCCTTCAGGATATCGTCGATCATGGCTGTCCACAACTTCCTATCTTTTGAAGTACTTAGTAAGGCTTATCTTTTCGCTATCCCTCTCAATCCCTGTTTTGCCATTTATTTACACAAGCTCGTTAGGCAGGTGACTCGCTGCTTTCCTCTGTCCCTCGTGTCTTCATTATGCCTTGTGAGTATCAAATTTCCCAATCCCACTTTCCTCATTATGTATCCAAGAAATTTCAACTGTTCCTTTCTAATTCTAAGTCTCCTTTTTGTTTCCATTTTCCCTAAAATTTTCTCGTTACTCACAGGTTTAGTCTAGGATATTCTCAGTATCCTTCGGTAGAACCACATTTTTGTTGCCTCTTTTTTCATCTTTGAGGAGGTTTCTAGCAGTCATTACCATATAGAAGGGCCGATATTATAGTTCTTTTCTTTGTTTCTGACGACATTTTCATGTTTCTTAACACTTTGCTTAGCTTTTGGTAGGCAACTTTCGCTGTGCCAATGCTCTTACGGATTTCGCTTGGAGCAATCTCAAGAAAATAACCCTTAATTTAATTTTAGTGTGCCTCTTCTATGCCGAAAAATACAGTAAATACTGACACCACTGAAGATGGCTTCTTTTTCTTTTTAGTTTTCTCTCATCGAAACTTGCACTGCAGTCAGTTCGATGTGGAATAAAAATGAAGATGGAACCGAGAGAATTCAGAAACAAAAATAAAAGAAAGAAAAAAGAATGATTTCAATTATGTTTTCTCTTTGGAACAATTAATGGCCTCTGAAATCCTTCATTTTCAGATATAAGGAATTAAAACAGCACCAGTAGTATATTATTGAATGATTCAACTAAGCGGAAATTAAAATTATTTGAGGGTTAATGAAACTCGGGGTATGAATTAAGACTGAATTAAATAGGAAGACTGAATAACTTAATTCATTCAGATTTATGCGTTTACTTAAAAAGCATTGCTATTAAAGCAATAATTTTTTCATTGATTCATGACGACAATGGAGCTGGACGTTTTTATCTCTGTCTCTCTCAGTCTCTGTGTGTATGTTTCTCTGTCTCTCTCTCTGTCTCTCTCTCTGTCTCTCTCTTTGTCTCTCTTTGTCTCCCTGTCTCTTTCTCTATCTCTCTGTCTGTCTCTATTTATATATATATATATATATATAGATATATATAGATAGATAGATAGATAGATAGATAGATAGATAGAAATGTAAAAGGAAGACTGAAAACAACCGCGCCTAAATGATATAGACGCCAAAAAAGTGCTCAATACAAAAGTCAAAACTGAATATGTAGAGCTATAATATTTAAGAAAAGACCTCACGGTCGAAACCCGGGTTGCGAGGTTGATTGGCAATTTAGCCTTTTCTAAATATTTGTATCTATAAAAAGCATGTATAAACATAATGTCTTAATATATATATATATATATATATATTAAGACATTATGTTTATACATTCTTTTTATAGATACAAATATTTAAGTAAATGCTCTATTTATAATAAACAGCATTAAACAACATTTACCGGCCTGAAGGTCCGAGAAATTTTCACAGAAAATATTCGTCCTCCGACAGGAATCGAACCTGTATCCTATACGGAACCGTCATATAGCCACAGAGGAGCGTTCGGTTAGCAAGGTCGATTTTACTGTCGTCCACGATTCTCTCATACATTCATATCTGCTCATGGCTTATCTAAATGTAAACAAATGACGTCACACATTATGAAATGCTCTGTTTATGTCAGGCTATACAAAGCATTTATTATAAACAGAGCATTTACTTAAATATTTATATCTATAAAAAAGAATGTATAAACATAAAAATGTCTTAAAATAATTGTTGGACTTTGTCCATTTCATAATTGTTGTTAACCGTGTATTGAACTCACACTCTTTGAGTACTGTCACCCGGTTAAGACAGTGGGGGAAATTGGAGAGGGGAATTAACAGGAGATAACTGATAACTGGCATCCATTAAAAACATGACATGTGCAACTAGAACAGTCTACCCCAGTGAGCGAAATAAATGGTTCAGTTCGACATTCCATCCACCTGAAGAAGGCCGGAGCGTACAACGACCTAAACGTTGTAATAAATATGGCGACAAAGATGAGGACAATAGTCCGAATAATGTAAATAGTGTACCTGTCACCATATTACACACATTTGGCTGTGATGCATGTGTTTGGTATATTATTATCAAACTTGATGCTTTAATGTGTATATTGAGCTTCATATATTTGTACCTCGGTATAATAATAATAATAATAATAATAATAATAATAATAATAATAATAATAATAATAAACACTTAAAAGACTTTAGATGATAGTAATATAATGATAAAGATTCTAGAGTGTATGATACTGAAAGAATTTAAGAAGAACTTGTTTAAAATTCAACTGAATTATTTGTTATGCCAATTCAGAAAGAAGGTCAGAACAATTTGGGGAAAATTTTGGGAAAATTCGTTACTAGCAGATTTTTTTCTTTTAAGTTTTATATTTCTATAAATATGCAAGAAAACGGAGTCTAGTGTTTGGTATTAGATAAATTTTGACAAAATAGATAGGAATTGTGTTTAGACAATCATAAATGTTTTAGACGTAAAGCTACAAAAAGTCGAACAAATTTAACTTTTCTCTCTTTTATACAAAGATAAACAAACATGAGTAAAGTAGCGGAAAAAAACATTTATGAAGTCAGTGTCATAATCAATTATCCAAAAATCTTGTTGTAAATTACATTATACCTTCCGAAAATGCTTGAAAACTAATAAAATTGTCTTCCTCTTTCAGACATAATTTTTTTTCTGAATACGTTTTGGTAAGTATCGTTTTATTATTTCATACATAACCTCCCATATCTTTTCAACAGAGTAAAGGCCATTTCTCCCCATGTCTGACAGTTTTGTAGAAGGCATGGCTCCAGTAGCGAATTGGAAAAATGGTAATATAAAATAAATCTTGCTTTGTAAGTAATACGTTAATAAGTCTACTGTATATTCTGCATTATATATATATATATATATATATATATATATATTGTGTGTGTGCGTATTTAGACAGCATTTTTTCATTCATACATGTTTCATTAAATAATATAGACAAGTGTTGTCTATTTTATGTAAATTCTTTTCATAATGTCTAATAAGTTTAATAACATTATAATTAAACGAAGAAAGAAAATCACAATATTGATCCATGTTTTTTAATTCGTTTCTAGCATCTCATATGCAGGTGTTTATCGTTGCTAGGAAATCATCCATGTAAACAATCACAGACTATCATCACTGTCTTGTCCGTATATTGCTTAATATGTTGTACAGTAATTGACATCTTTGATAATGGCTTATATAAGCCGAAAGCTTAGATTGGATTAAAAAATATGGATCAATATTGTGATTTTCTTTCTTCGTTTAATGATAATGTTATTAAGCTTATCAGACGTTATGAAAAGAATTTACATAAAATAAACAGACAACACTTGTCTATATTATATAATGAAACATAATGAATATATATATATATATATATATATATATATATATATATATATATATATATATATATATATATGCCTCTGAGTGTTCACTTTATATATATATATATATATATATATATATATATATATATATATATATATTCACACTTCTTCCTCGACTTTTGAACAGGAAAGAAGTTTATCCCTTGTTTCCTTTTTAGGATTTGGTTTACGGTCCCAAGGTTTACGGTCACACTTTTTTTCACTCCCAGTAACCCCTTGCATCTAAGTGGCATTATGGTATTGCTTGGGGCGAAATGATAACAAATATTGAGTAAACTACTTAATGATGAGCTAAAACCTAGAGAATTTAACACGCACAGGGCATAGTGAAGGGAAGCTAAGCAAGGGGAGACGGTGATTAACCTGTTTAAAGTGTTTGCATTAATGAATGGTAGAACAAGAACTACAAAAGAAAGCAAGACAAAGAAATTTCTGGGACGCAAAATGAGGAAAGGGAGTCTGGAGAATTTAACACTCACGGGACATACTGAAGGCAACAGATTCAGGGAGAAACGGCAAGTAAGCTATCTAACGAGTTTGTGAGTGGATAGGACAAAAATGGATGGTAAAAAAGTCAATAGTTACTTAAAGCAACAGAAGACCGAATATTATGGAGGGTCTTGATTTATGTACATACATATATATATATATATATACGCACATTATATACATAATTATATTGTTTAAAATTACTACACCTAATAACAGAAACCCCGTCACTTGAGGACTTTCAACAGCGGCAACAACTAAAATGGATAGCACATGTAACTCCAAGAGAAAATAATATCAGTTGTTTCGGCTGTTGAAGGTCCTCAAGTGATGTGATTTCTATTATCTGGTACAGTTCTTTGTTTGTGATTATGTAGCGCCAGTCGATGAGCTTCGAAGAAGAATGGTCCTCACCAAGACCTACACGCTTAACGCGTTCGAAACCATTTTAACCATCGTTCTGAGATTGTATACGGCTGACAGTTTAGATATTTCTAAAGGAAATGCATGGTACCCATATAAAAGTTCCAATCTGACGAGACTATTTAAGAATATGATTTTAGTTTTTAGGCTTATATTTTGATTTCGTATTAACTTGCGGTGTTGGACGAAACTGCCGCTATCTCATCCTTTGTTCAATTTCCTTATCCCGCATACCAAATGTCTTATTACTGATCCATACGTCGAGGTATTTAAAGTGTTTTGTTTGTTTGTTTGTTTTTTTTGTTCTGTTATTTTTAATCATTTCGCCCCATGCAAGGCAGTAAAGCCATTAAGACACAAGGGGTTACTGAGTGCGAAAGAATAAAGAAAAAGGAAATCATTATTAAGGAGCGAAAACAATAGAAGAGTAATCAAGAAGACAGTAGACAACGATTAACATTGCATTTGATTTTCTGAAGATCAAAGTTGTCTGGAAAGCATGGAGCCGGAAGGGAGTTCCACAAGTGAGTGAAGAAACTGTTACCATAGAACTTACGGTTCCATCTAGCCCATTCAACTGTGAATTGATGAGACCTTGCCGTCAATCTAGTACTGCGCTTAAATTCATAAAATCTGGGTACCATAACGAAGAGTTCATCCGAACAACTATCATGAAAGTATTTATAGACGCCAGGTCAGGACCAATAATATTGCTGATTCTTCTTTGGATTTTATCAAGAATCTCTAGATATACAGCAGGAGCACCAGACCATATGTGGCAGCAATATTCAAGGTAAAATGGTGGACTTATAAATATGTAAAATGGATTCAAGCGAGAAAAATAGTCTAGCACTACGTAGTGAACCAACTTTCTTAGCAGCAGAACTAGCAATGGATTCAATATAATCTTTCTATTTCATGTTATTCGAGAATGTTAGTCCGAGAAGGTGCAATGAGTCACTCTTATGTAGGTTAGTATTAGTCATACTAATGGGAAGCAGGAAGTGGTATTTAAGGCGACTGGTAGAGAGAATTTTCGTTTTGGAGATGTTAAAATTAACAAGACATTCTCTGCCCCATTTAACAACAACTTGCCAATTTGACTTTATTGAACTGATCAGATATACGATGGTGATAAGTGGAAATAGTTGTGTAATCAGCATAGACATTAAGTTGAGAACCTATGTCATCAGGAAGGTCATTGATGAAAATTAAGAACAGCTAGGGACACCTGCATTAGTACAAAAATGATCAAGAAGAGTGTCCGTTTAGGACGATTTTCATTTCACGAATTGATAAGAAAGAGTGAATCACTTCAAAAATTCGTCCGGAAATGCCATAGATTTTCAACTCGCGTCTACATCAGTAGTTGAGAAGCGAAAGTCATATTGCTTGTCTCAAAGAAGGCCCTGCGATTTGAGATGCCTAATCAATTCAGGGTTGATTAGAGTTTCTAGTAGTTTGCCAAAAAAAAGTAAAAGGCTAATAGGCAGACAGTTCACCGAAGTTCTTGAAGACTAGAACAACAGAGGAGGATTTCCAACAAGCAGAAAAGCAAGAAGCAGCGATATATTTATTGAACAGTTTAGAGAAAACAAGAAACAATTCAGGAGGACATTTAACGACTATTACAGGGATACTATCGGGTCCACATGCTCTGTGGGGATACAAATTAGAGACGACAGCAGAAACTGTGGAAGGAGTTATATGCATATCATTCAACAAAGACTCAGATCTAAGAGGGAAGGATGCTCCACGTGAGGCAAGTGTAGAGTTTGAGGAGAATTCACGGGCAAAACAATCTGCTTCATCAGCAGAAAACGTTAACACCTCATATTGAGTGAATAGGGGGTGGAACAGAAGACTTACTCTTATTTAATACACTATTACAGAGCCTCTGACAGTCACGAGAGCCAAAGTTGTTAGAGGCTATACGGTGTCCCATTCTATCTGTAAATAAAGACTTAGCTGCTTCGAGGACACGTCTACATTTATTACGTGCAACCACGAAAAGGTGTCTTTTGAGATCGGAACTGTCAGGCTAATATAGCAGGAGAAAGTGATTTCTATGAGCTATAGCAGCTGAATATTTTTTTGTGAATCATGCAAAAAATTTTGATTTCGCCTGGTACTTCCGAGAAGGTAAAAACATCAATGCCGGGTTTGACACAAGAAACCTCATTAGCACAAGTCTCGATAAGAAGGTTAAGAATATCAATCCAAGGGTGTCTCGAAGAAAGTCACAAAATGAATCCCAATCAGTATGCTGGTATCGGAAGGAGGTCTTGAAAATTGGAGTTTCCTGTCTAATAGATAAGTGAAACTAAATATCAACAGATACAGCGTGATCTGGATTACCAAGAGAACAGAGAAGCTTGAAAGAAGAAGAGGAGGTAAGAAAAAAATCAAGTAGGGAAGCAGATTTATTAGGGAAACGGGTCGCGAAATCCACGAATTGCGTAAGAGGTTATCTAACGGAAAAGTTGAAAGTCTGAATACCTGTAATGTCAGTAACATTGGAATGCTTAAGCCACGTGTAATGATGAGCATTAAAGTCGCTAAACACAAAATTGTTCGCATATCATGTCAGAGAGAGAGAGAGAGAGAGAGAGAGACCATTTCTATACTGAGTTTAGCATTTACTAATTCCACATATCGAGTTTTTATGATGGATTTAGTGTAGGTGTCATCGTTGCTTTCATTCCAATTCCAGATCATAGTTCCTTTTTTGGGATGGTTTATCTTGAGTTCTGTTTCTTAGAAAACTTGGTAGAGGATGTTGATTTTTCTTCAACATCCAACTATGAATACCTATATCATTGGTATTGTCCGGCTCATCCTCTGTACATCAGTTTCGGGAGGGGAAGCAAGAACTCTGTCAGTAGATTAGTAGATTCAGTTGGTATATAGTATAAAATGCTTAAATTATTAGTGCCCATTTCTTCACATCTGTGCACAGAACATAGTCTAGAATAGAGATTAAATAAATTGGGAATCTCATTTCCTCTTTGTCGTACTCCTGATGAACTTTGGAATGCTTCAGTATTGGGACCCTCTCTCGACATGTACGAATTTGTGAACCGATATAGTTCTTCTATAAAATCTAGACATTCAGTCGATTCGAAGCGTGGAAGGCGGCTTCTAGTGTACAGACACACAAATCCAGTCAATCAATCCAACACCGAAGAAAAATGAAGACAAAATATGCTTACGCTTAATAGAATGTCATCCAAAGATTCCTAGACTCTATGTCTTACCAAAAACATGCAAACTCATCATTCCAGTGCGACCGATTATCTCTGGTATAGGCACCCCCACTCTTCACAAATTAGCAAAAGCCATAGAAAAAAATTTAATGCCTATTTTAAAAACAATCAGCTCTTCACACCTTAGATATTCTGACAATCTATTTTAAAAAAAATGTAAAATAATATAAATATAGTCACGGGTATTAAATCCTTTCATATATAGCGGTTGACAAAGGCTTACATTTTCTAAAGAACAACCCCACAAAATCAAAAGAAAACCTCACCTTAATAATAAAAGAGTCATAATAAATCTATTTGACTTTGTACAAACCAATCCCCCCGCCCATTCAATAATCATTTTATTACAAACGAAAAGTTGTCCTAACCATGGGTTTTCCTATGAGTTATTTTTTAGTCTGCTTTAATTTAGAATTCTTAGAATTCGGGCCATTTTGTATCTTACCCAAAATGGCTAAATACTTTCGCTATATAAATAATGTCTTACTAATGTATCCACACAAAGATCCCACAAATAAAATAAACAAAACTGAACCGACAATTGAATCCGCATATGGACGAAAGAAACAAATAACACCCTACATTTTCTTGATATTTTACATCTATTGCGAGTTAAGGAAATATACAACAGTAGTGATATACTGGAAGAATGTCTAAGTAGATCCTTTTTCATAGGGCCGCCTAAGAAACAGGGTGCAAATGAATATGAACACAATCGGACAACCAGACCAGTGAGCCACATAACAAAACTTATCTTCCGAATTGTTATATAGGAATAAAGTGTCGCTGTCGACACTTGAGTTTGAACACGGATCACCAGTGAGCAAACACAGGTGATTCCATTTCTAATAAGTAGTCCACGTGATCGAAAAGGAAATTTATATAACCCTAACCCTAACCCGTGGCGTCTAATTGATCACTCTTTCTAGTCTATCCTCTATTACTCTACAGGTCACTATTCTCTATACTATTCACTATACTGATCACTATTCGGTGGTTACTATTAGAGCGAGTATTATCGAGCAAGTACTATTAGTGCGAGTGTTATTCGAAGGCGTCTGAAACCAGTATTATTCAACGGCGTTACCGTTACTATAGTTGTAGCTGCGATTGCAAAGTCTTTACTACAACGAGCATTACGAAAGTGACAACAAGTATTCGTTGACATTACAAAAGTGGCAACGTGTGTTCGTTGACATCACAAAACGAATTCTTTTAATTCTATTCTAGGAATAGAACAAGAACAGTGCGGGTTCGTTAAAGACACCGAAACAAGAAATACGATATCTGTGCTGAGAATGATATCGGAACGATCAATACAAATACAGATGGATATATACCTATGCTTTATAGATTATGCAAAAGCCTTTGATAAAGTATATCACAAAGAACTGAGAGAACTGTTAGGTAAGCTTTATATAATTGGGGAGGAGATTATAATAATCCATAATCTATTCTGGCAGTGAACCACCTGCATATGTATAGAAAATGAACTCAGTAAATATATGATAATAGAAAGGGGTGTAAGACAAGGATGTGTCTTCTCACCGGACTTATTCAACCTATACAGTGAGGTGATTCTGAGAGAATTAGAATTCCTACCAGGATTCATTTTTGGTAGCCACAATCTTAACAATATAAGATAAGCAGATGACACAGTGTTGATAGTAGACATGGAAAGTAAACTATAGGAACTCTTACAGAAGGTAGTAAAGAAAAGCAAGAAGAAAGGACTAACCATCAATTGTTAGAAGAGAGAATGTATAGTTGTCAGAAAAAAGAATAGCCCAACGAATTACAAATTGGATATGCCAAATTCAAACAATACAAAAATTTAGATATTTGGGAAGTGTTTTAACGGAGGACGGAAATTGCGACACTGAAATTCGAAGGCGCATTGGGATAGCGGAATAGATGTCTTCTAAAAGCTGAGTAAAGTATTAAGAAACAGGAAAATCTCGTTAGAAACAACAAAAAAAGAGTACTGAACTGTTCTGTAATACCGTTCCTTCTATATGACGGTGAATATTGGAAAATCTCATTACAGATGAAGAAGTCTCTTGAAACAACAGAAATGTGGTTCTACAGAAGGATGCTGAGAATACCATGAATTGAACATATGAGCAATAACGAAATTTTAGAGAAAATCGAAACAAAATGAAACCTACTTAACATCAGAAGGAGAAAATTAAAATTTGTAAAGAGAAGATGGCTTAGTAAATTTGACACTCACAGGGGTATACTGAAGGCAAGAGAAACAGATCGAAACAGTGGATAACCTACATAACGAGCTTGTGTAAAAGGGTGGCAGAACAGGGATTACGAGCGATAGTGAAAAAACATTTATTAAGAGCTAAAGGACAGGAAGTTGTGAAGAGTCATGATCACTTATGTCCTAAAAGAATACGGTATCTTACTTATTATAAAACGCAGATTGTGTGTGTGTCTGTACGTTTATATATTGGATCGGATTTCCTACATTTTTCAACCGATTTCAACAAAACTTCACAGGACTGCGTAAAATTACCTTGCAGTGGTTCTGACAGTGGCAAAAATTGGAAAAAACAATTGTTTTTGCACGAAATCAATTTGAAAACACGATAAAATACGATTCTGTCGCTAGAATGAAAGGGGGACAACTCATATCGAGTTATACTTATTATAAAACCCAGGTTGTTTGTGTGTGTGTGTGTTTTGTTTGAGTTTGGGTTTGACCAATTCGTAAAAAAAACAAAAACAAAAAACTAATTAAGACATGCGTGTCCGTCAACCTTAAACACTTTTTAATTTTTGTTAATTTTATTTTTCAGTTTTTACATGATGGTCGATAATTGATCTATTCTTATTGTTACATAACGATTGGCAACGCCGGTTTTTGTTTTATATAATAAGAAGGCTGTGAATTAACTAATAAAACGATCAGATAATTTTTTATTCACATCACAACAATAAGATAAAATCTGGAATAATTACAGTTTTTTTTCTTTATGAACCTTTATAGTTGACGGCCCTGAATACTTACCAGATGAAGAGAATTACATTGAAAATATTTTTTAAATCCTGTACTGAGTTATTTAAGCTTATGGCTATATCACGTTGAAACACAGGTTCTCGTATGATCACTGAAGTTAAGCAACGTCAATACCTACATGGGTGACCGCTTGGAAATACCAGGTGCTGTAAGCTTGGATGTGCGGTGGGGTAATGGATAACTGCTGAGAATTGTAAATCGGAGAGCCGAGTTCCAATTCCAGTATGGTTCGTTATATTCACTTACACGCAAATAACCTTTAAAAAGTTATGAATTCACCTTTTTCCCCAGCTATGGGTTAATTAGTATGACTTATATCAGTAATTCATTATTATCTAAAAAAAATTTACAATCTAAAACTATTTTCTGGCTTTAAATAACCTGCAAATGTTGATAAAGCGTAAAAAAAATCAGTCAATCAAATCTAGAATTCTAAAAGAAAAGTTTAAAATATCAGAAAAGAATATATAAACTCGGCCTGTCATATTAACTACAAGCACAATAACCAATGAAAAAATTAGCTAATTTAAAAAATTATCACAAAATTTACATTGATCATAAAATAGGATCAATTTAAAACAGAGCTAACGTTTATCAAATCGAATGTAAACAATACACCCCAATTACATCTGTGAAACATTCGGAGATAAGAAAAGAATATACGAATCAATAAAGGGACTTAAATTTGAACAACATACTCAATGCATTTGTGTGCCATCAAATCCTTCGTAGTCACAATGATGACGTAGAAAATGCAGTTTTATTATAAAATGAATATAATTTAATTAGACGGTTTGAAAGTGCCATGAAATAACAATTCCTTAATATACGACCGGGCCTTTTCAGTTCAGCGCCTGTCCCTACTAAATTAGTGCTGAAATAATGAAAGATAATTAATATAGTGATTTACCAAGCTTAGCTGTAGCACAAGGCCGAAAGTAGGGAGCGACCAGTGAGGATCGAAATCACTACCCAGTAGCAATTGTTCTAGCGAGACAAGCTTGCTAACCATTACACCACCTCTAGGTGCTCCGAAAGATCCTTAATATAAGATAATAAATAAATACGGTGTAGTAATGGATAGCGGCTCGGATTGAGGAATCGGAGAGCCGAGTTCGAATTCCAATCGAATCCATTACATTCACTTACGTGCTAATACCCTTGGGAAAGGTGTGAATCCTTTTTCTTCTCCCTCCAGCTATGGGTTAATAGCAGGAGAGACCGGGTTCTATAGCCTTGGATAGCAACAGGTCTACCGCAGAAAGAAATAGCAACCTACTGCGGGAAAAATCTGCCTCGTCAGTCATGTATCGAAAGATACATGATCGCCTAAACGTGTATCACAAATGGTACATAACTGACTGAAAGATAAATCCCAGGGCATCCGAAAGTACACCTGATCCAAATCCAGAGCCTTCTCACTCCTGTTGGAGGAACTCTTCTCTGATTGACCATGTCTTCAGGGGTGTATCCGTACACACCGCGTGTGACCAATTGAGGGTTGGTGGGTCTATTGAACCCATAGTTAGAGATTTTGACTTAAGTGTTGCCCTTCTCCGATACCAGTTGCCATCCAAGCCTATAAAATCTAAACCCGCAACGAACGCGGAGAGAAGTGGGGCCAATGATACACATCGAATGATCAGGTAATAGCCAACACATCGTTCCAAGAACTCCCCCAAGACGATTATGGACATACAGGAGCCCAGGAGAAGAAACAAAAAAATCAAATCGACTACATAAGCATCAACAAGAAAATAAGGAATGCACTTGTACACTGCAAAATCTACCCAAGTGCCGACTGCGGAAGCAATCACCTCCTTGTTATATGTAAACTAAGAATGAAACTATGGAAACTAAAGAAGCCTAACGCAGCACCCAAATTGCAATACAAAAGACTCCTGATCGACTCGAACCTGAAGGAAAATATTTATGGACAGTGTGAAAATATGTGAGAGACAATATGGAAACTCGAAACACTAAAAGGAGCTTTAGTGATATCAGAAAACGAGATTATCCTAAAGGAAAAGGGACAAAGACGAAAAAACGAATGAATAACAAATGTGATTCTTGACATAATGCAAAGCAGACAGAAAACAATGCCGAGAAACGGAACGGAACACAGAAAACTCGACAAAGAAATAAAGAACAAATGCAGACAAGCTAAAGAAGAATGGCTCGACGAAAAATGGGCAAAAATAGAAAGAATGAGTATCACAGATAAAGGAGATATGCATAAAAAATAAGAGAACTAGCAGGATAAAAGACATGTTCATCAACAGGCTGCATAAAATCCAAGGACAGAACACTGATATTAGAGAAAGAAAAAAAATACTTCAGTATAGAACGAATATATCGAGGGACTCTTCCAGGACGAAGGAGAACAACCAGCAATGCACAGAAATATCGACGGACCGGAAATATTAAAAACCGAAGTAGAAGCTGCACTGGCCAAATTGAACAGAAACAAAGCAGCTGGGCCAGACAGAATTGTAATAGAGATGCTGGCAGCCTTAGATGGTTTCGGCATAGACAAGATTACAGAAATAATAAATGAAACCTAGAACAGTGGTGGCATACCGGTAGACCTAAGCAGCTCTATTTTCATAACACTGCCTAAGAAAATAGGCGCAAACGAATGCCAAATCCACCGGACAATCAGCCTAATGAGCCATATAACAAAACTCATCATCCGAATTCTGATGAATAGAGCGCGCAGCAGAATCAGGCCCGAAATAGGACAAGAACAGTGCGGGTTCGTCAAAGACACCAGAAAAAGGAACGCGATATTCATGCTCAGAATGTTATTAGAAAGAACATTACAAATGCAGAATAACCTGTACCTGTGTTTTATAGATTAAGCAAAGACGTTCGACAAAGATAAGTTAGAGTTGCTCAGTAACCTTGACATATTCGGGAAAGACATTAGAATAATCAAGAATCTCTTCTGGCAGCAAACTGTCTACATACAGACAGAAAATGAATTCAGCAGATATGCAAAATAGAAAAGGGTGTAAGACAATGATGTGTCTTCTCACCGGACTTATTCAACCTACACAGCGAGGCAATTCTGAGAGAATTAGAATTTCTGCCAGGATTCATTTTTGGCAGCCACAATCTTAACAATATAAAATATGAAGATGACATAGTGTTGATAGCAGACAATAAAAGCAAACTACAAGAACTCCTACAGAAGGTAGCGAAGGAAAGTGGGAAGAAAGGACTAAGCATAAGCTATAAAAAGTCAGAATGTATGGTTATCAGCAAAATGATGAACCTAAAATACAAATTACAGGCCGGGAATATTAAAATGAGGCAGGTACAGAGATTTAAGTATCTGGGAAATGTTCTAACAGAGAACGGAAAATGCGACACTGATATCCGAAGACGTATTGAGATGGTCAAAGATGCATTCCAAAAGTTAAGCAGAGTGTTAAGAGACAGATAAATTTCGTTAGAAACAAAGAAAAGAGTATTGAAATGTTACGTGATATCTGTCCTCTTGCATGATAGTGAATGTTGGACAATCTCCTCAAAGCTGAAGAATAGACTTGAAGCAAAGGAAATGTAGTGCAACAGAAAGATGCTGAGGATACCATGGGATGACCATGTGTTAAGGGGTCCACCCTTTTTCATACAAGTGGACTCGCCCAGTGTGTACTTGTACTGCTGCCGGTGAATACCCGGAAGTGATAGAGTGAGGAAGTGAGAGAGTGAGAGTGTGAGGTAACCATTTTGTAGAAGTCACAGTTGCGAGCACGTAGACTCAGAAGGAAGTCATACTTCGATACTGAATTTCCCAGACTGTATATATATTATTATTGCTATTAACCGCATTTCTGGATCTAATAACTGTGTTACCAATTGTATTATTGTATAAATACATTTATTTGTTATATTTCATTCCTGCGTTTTTCATTCATTTGAGACCGGATTTCATCCCAGAATCCACAACACCATGTTAGCAACAAAAAGGTTTTAGAGAAAATGGAAACAAAAAGGAAACTTATACTTAATATCAAGAAGAGGCAGTTGAAATTTCTGGGGTACGTAATGAGGAAGGAGGGCTTGGAAAATCTGATACTCACAGGAGAGACTGAGGGAAAGAGGGACAGAGGAAAGCAGCGCGTAACATACTTGATGGGCTTGACCAAATGGATGTCAGAAGAGGGCTTGGAAGAAATAACAAAAATACAAAACATTAAAAACTACAAGGGGCAGGAAGAAGTGAAGGGCCATGATCGCCTACGTCCTGAAGGAACACGGCATATAAAAGGAGGATTCATAATTACACGTAAGTGAATGTAACGAACTCGACTGGAATTCGAACACGGCTCTCTAATTCCTCAATCCGTGCCGCTAACCCATTATTCTATTATATAAAGACATAGTTAAAATAAAATAAAAAAGCAAGCGTTCAGTCATTTAACGGGAATCTCATTTTCTGTCTTTCATATAGATTTTGTTCTTGGGAAAAAAAAATTTTTTTGGTGACACCGAGTCATCGGCGAAACATGTGCAACTTAAATGTTTCCAAATTATCTTATGTATTTACCATATATCTATATATAGCAAAGATAGTTTTTGAAAAAAGATTAGTCCATACTGAAAATGTATCATATAATTCTGGCTCAGCCTATCTTCGATATACCTGCTTTTGTTGTCATTACACTAATCCCTCCCCAATTTTAAGCCCTTCCATTTTAACCTTTAGTTATCTTTCAGTCATTGAAGTTAACCGTGGTGAGAGCAGTTGGCGGCCTTCAATATTTCATAAACACGAATAAAAACAGAAATACTAATAATATCATTGACATATTCAATGTTAAAAGTGCATTGTGCATGATTTAATCAAGATATGTGAAGCTATCTCCTTCCTCTTTCTATTTACTGCCTTCACACTCTCCAGTGAAGTATACGGCCATAGCATCACTACGCTAGATGTTACGACTGTAGTTTCTATAGCAAGTCATATTCTTAAGGGGTGAACTTGCCATTCGCTCACCGAACCGATTTTGAATTCAAACTTGTCCTTTCTCCTAGACTGTTTGCGAACTGAAGCTAAAGAGCCTAGCCTGCTCTGTTATTTTACCCATAGCAGGGGGCGGAAAAAGAGATCGCTTAATGCATTTCCCAAGGATATCTGTGCGAAAGTAAACGCAACGAACTCAGTTGGAATTTGAACGAGGTTCGCTGATTTCACTTCCCGTGCCGATAACCGCTACACTACGCACATATTTTAAAAGACTTTCATTTAGTAATCATTTCTACATCTGAAATTTTTAGCGTGCATTCTTTTGTTCCATTTTTACTTACCCATTTGTTTGCCGAACCTCATATTCCATTGTAATGAGAGGTCACAGTCTGAAAATATGAGCCAAATGAATTGAGCTGCGTAGAAGATGCAAATGAAAGTTACAATCAACGCGAGCAGTACCATGGTTCTGAAAAAGAAAAAAAAATAAAGCGTGATTCAAAGTTCAACTTTGTGAATAATTAATATATATTCAATGAAAGATTCATGAGAAACCATTGACTTTTATCTCCTATCACCTTCTACCCTGGGTGCCTCACTTTGTGGAATTTAAATTGGGATTAGCCTGCCTGAACATTAAACGTTTTTAAAATATCGACTTTAAATAATCCAATAAAGGTTGACATATCGTAAAATCAACTAAACAACGTTCTTCGTCTTGCAATCTGTTCGAACCAGCTTCAGATATTGAAAAAATTATCGGAAAATAATCGAAATAAAAGCTGAATTATCCTTTAATGATAGAATAAATAATTTTCAGTCACCGCCATTTATGAAGAGTTTAGCGAGGAAATTGTCAATTCCAACTGCCTTTTCTTTCCTCAACGATTTTACTGCTGCTTCCACTTTTTCTCTAAATATGGGCAAGTCATCATCATTTAAAGATTCTGGGACTGCTAGAACGTCAGAGTTTTCTCAAGAGTCGGTGTTCAACTTGTGACAATACTCTGTCCATCTCTCAATGATTGTGTTGGATTTTGTAAGGCACTTTCATTTTTTTTTTGTATTGGACGGTATTAAATCTAAATTGTTTCTACTTTCTGAGATCTTTCCCAATCTCAAATGTTGTTGTAATGGAATGTCCCACACTCCCTATCGCCTATGTGGATATATATAGTAAGTACAGGATATACCTGGCGCACTTGATTCGAGAATTAGTCTAGAGTTGGAGATTCGTCTCCAGGTGTGCTGGTCAAACTCTCTGCCTCCGGGAAGAGAGGATCTCCAGACGAGGCTATGTCGAAGGGCAGAGTCTCGTCTCGGGAAACATCTACTCGGCCCCGTTTTATACGGGAAATTTTGGGGCGGAGCCGACGTGCTCGGATACCCCACATTAAATTCGGCCTTGTGTCATATCTGATCGCGTGGGACAGTTGGTAGATATCCTTTCTTCAGGAATTACTAGCCTGCTAACCGATTCCCTGTCTTTCAATAGTGTATTCTCTTTTAAAATAAACTTCTCTGTCTCTCATCTACGCCCGTGTTGGTATAGGTTTCACTCGAGTACCACCTTGGTCTGTTTGTAACCTTCTTTAAGGATAGATTCTCTTCAATCTCTGATCATTGATGCTTGATCCATTCTTCCTTTACCTTCGTTCTTATCCTTATATTCTTGTTGACTTTGTACTCCCCTTCTCTCGCGGTGTGCCTAATGGCTGAAATGTCAGCGTTCCAGGAAAACACTTTTACTACGAAATAGAAGATTTGGTCAACATTATCCAGGAAACTTTCAATTTAATATCTTAACATTTCCGAAGAAGTAGAGAAATTTTAAAAGTGAGAGTCGTGCCTATAAACACTGGAGAACTGGAATTGTCCCAAGATAATTTACGAAATTAGAGATCTGAGGATGAATTTAGACTTTTCAGATTACAGTACTGATAAATACGGCTAGAATACTAAGGAGAGTGCAGGAGATTTAAAGAGACTAGCTGTCACTTGACCCCCAGCGATATCCACAATCTGTTAAAAAAAAACACGAATAATTGTCTCCTATTTTCCAGAAAGACGCAAGTGTAAAGTGTATTCGTTCCAATCCAGAAAAGTCGTCTCGATTATTATTTGACAAAAATAATCGAGACAACTTTTATAATATTCCATATGGAAGATAGCAGCAAACCAGGAAATGAACTTGGAAAAGAGATAGAAAAAAACGTATGAAGTACATACTTGAGAATTTAAGAAAGTGTTATAAATTGCGAGGTTAAACAAGATAACAAACGAAGCAAGAGAACCTGGTAAAAACAAATGTGATCTAAACAGCTGTCTTGTGACAAATATTTGCTCAAAAATCGGTAAAAGGAAGTGGATATAAAATATAATTATTTAGAAGTGTTTCTCACCCAAATCTTTTTTTTTTTTTTTTTTTGTTCTTCAGGGCGCATTTGTAGAATGACTGTTTTAGTCATGAAATTTGAAAATAGAAAAATAAAGAAGTCTCCTGAAATAAGCATTTATTTTTAAGACTTTACATTTTATGCTTAAGTATGCGTGTGTGAAACCTGTGCTTGATGTACTTTGGTAATCATTTGAATAATAGGCCTTATATGTATTATACATACTCCTATCAGCATTACAGCATTAGCGATAGAGTTTTCATTTAAAGGGATTTATGAAGAATCTGCCATGTTTTTAGAGAGACCGATAATAACTGATTTAAACCCCTCAAAGAAGGCAAAAGAGAAAGGATTATTCACTCCTTAATGATTTAGGAATTTAGCGTCCAGTTTAAAATTTCAAATGACAAAAACTTGACAGACATAGAAACTATGTGCTTGGTGTCTATAGCTTTTTAAAAATAAAGATTTTTTTTTAAATATAAAAATAATTAATAAATTACTCTTCTGTTAACATATGACGCATCTGGCCACCTTTCAAAGTGTATTAGTGCTCTCAGACGCACCAAGGAGAAACGCTGATTTAGAAGAAACTGAAAAGTTAAGAAACTCCTTATTGAATTCCAAATCGAATAACAAAGATTGACAGATAAATGTATCGGGGAAAAGAGAATATCGAAGATCTGACGACGATTTTCAGTGTCTTGAAATATAAACGATAATAATAATAATAATTTCCCTTATAATACAACAATCATAACTCTCAAAGCTTTTTATCTCAACTGATTGGATAAGTTAACATATACATGTTTTGCTTTGGTAAATTAAGATAGGCTACAGTAAATATCCCGTTTAGTACTAGAGCTTAGCTTTTCAGTTGGTCTTCTCTTCTATGGGGCTGACGAACTGCGCATATTTATCTGTTCATGGGCAGGAATAGTGGAAGAGAATGATGGCCGGTGTGACGAGGGATTGTTTTTTTAAAGGCTGAAGGATGAGGCAGCTATCTGGATTGACCACTTGTCTACATTTGGAGGCAGCCACTGACACCCTGTGAGGTGCTATTCTGCACCCGGTAGCTATGAGGTCACCTTTAAGTAAAGCCGTCTGATATACCTGACTCCTCTGATGTGACATTGTGTGCAAAGGTATCTCGAAAGATGAGTCCAGTACTTATTGAGGTCACCACAGAACAACTCTTAGAACAAATGTCCTTATTGACATTAAATTCGATGCAAACCTCGAGTGTTTACTGACGTAAAACATATAATACAAAACCCTAACCTAAACCCTAACCCTTCAGGAGAAAAAAATACATTGTGTTCATAGCGGAGGAGATAGTTTTTAAAATTGCCTTTCATCATTATTATTATTTTTATTATTGCTGTTGTTTTGCGTCAGTCACGTTGACTTCATTCAACGCTGAAAATGTTCCTGTCCTTCGCAGCTTAGAAAATGGCGAGCAGATTAACGAAAAGTTAATTACTTAATAAGAGAAAATGAACAAAGTAATCTTTTAATTATTTCTGATATATGTGTGTGCGTGCGTGCGCGTGTCGGTGTAAAAATTCAAATATAAATATCTGTAATACGATAATATGAATGAGGACAAAAGGTAATTTTTTCCTTTTGTTTTTATTCATGCATATATAGATAGATAGATAGATAGATAGATAGAAAATAATAATAATAATAATAATAATAATAATCTTATAAATATAAGTAATTATACTCGTCTGGAAAACTTTAGGTGTCTTGGCTTGTAAATGAACAAACCAATACCCAAGGAAAAATAAGGAATAAAAAAAAGTAAGAGCTAACAACATGTAATTCAGACGAAAACAATCGACCAGAATCCAAGCTCAGAGTCCAAAGAAAAAACCTCCGACACGAGAAATGTAAAAATAACTAAGCAAAGTGCTGAATACACTAAGTAGAGCAAATCTAACTACGATCCTAAAGAGCCAGGCAAACCTACCTAGGTTTCACCTATGCGGATCATCAGGGTACGCCGGCCAGAGAGGTAACATTAGAACAGAATATAAATAGCCTACAACAGAAAAACATGACCATGTGACCAAAAAAAAAAATGGTCACATGGTCACGTTTTTATGTTGTAGGCTATTTATATTCTGTTTTAATGTTACCTCTTTAGCTGGTGTACCCTGACGCTTATTAGATTATTCAGAAAGAAAGAGCAGATTTTTTTAATTTAATAAATAAAACAAATGCTAAGAGACAAAAAATCATTCAACACATTACCAACATAAAGAAGCATTTAAACAAGATTGAAAAATACCCAAAATTCATTTTAATAACTTTAACCGTTTCCTATCCAGTAATTTGTTGAATGTGTTTTTGTCTCTTAGCATGTGATTTTTTTTATTAAATTTTCGTTATCTGCTCTTTCTTTTGAATAACCCTGTATATATAAGTGGACCCTGAGGTCAACAACGAGTGGTGACTCTATTTCATCCTTGAACGCAATCTTCAATATAATTAAATCTGAATGATTAAATCAAATGCATTCTAACTATAAACAAGATGAAAAAAAATCCTAATTAAAACCTTATAAGTACTAATATATTCCCCGCTGATCTCAGTAAAAAAAATAAAACTAATTATATATTATACTAAATTTAACACAATCAACTTAATCATCCGAAATAACTCTTTCCCATCAACTAGTGTTTTGGGAAAGATCAACATTGTATATCAGTTCAAACGTCCTTTGAGAGATTGTGTTGTAGAATAAATAGTACACCCCCGGTGACTATATGAACTAGTCCATAACTATAAAGAGCTCCAGGTCAGCGGTAAAAAAGAGGAGCTGTTTGGAGTTCGCTGCTAGGCTCACGGCTAACTTGTCGAACTCTCTGCCTTTGGGCAGAGGGGAATCCAGACGAGGCTATGCCGACGGGCAGTCCCGTCTAGGGAGGTAGACAAACCCGATCCGTGTAGCGGAATCTACGGGGAATTTTTGCCCGAGCCTACGGGCTCGGAATCGCCTTTCGTAAAAACCGGCCTTGTGCCACATTCCGCCTTGTAGGGAGGTTTGGGTAAATACCAGAAGCCGTTTGGAGTGTAGTCAGGCAGTTTGCTGCTAGACTCACGACAGTCTTGTCGAACTCTCTACCTTCGAGCAGAAAGGAACCTAGACGAGGCTATGCCTACGGATAGTCTCTTCTGGGGAGTTAGACAAACCCGACCCCGTGAATACGGGGTTTACGGGGAATTTTTGCCCGAGCTTACGGGCTCGGAATCACCCCACATAAAAACCGGCCTCATGCCGCATCCCGCCTTGTGGGTAGTTTTGGTAAATATCGGAGGCCATTTAGAGTCAGTCTTCAGACTAATTAATACGTCACGGCAAGTAGCCAAAGCATTATTTCTAATATAAGTCCTAAGAATCGCGTCATAACAGTGGTGACGAGAGATTCTAAGCTCAGGCGATTTATAACCGTTTTGACAAGGATTTGGAACTTTTATGATTTATAACAGTAACGAGGATTCAGGAACTCATACGAGTTGCGACTAGAGTTACAAGGATTTTGGAAACTCATACTGAGTGAAGAAGTACGGGAATATATATACATGTTACTTCGGGAACAAGGATACCGGTGACAACAAGAATTTCAACCACGTTGGTTTTAATTCTTTTTTCTTGTTGTGTAGAAGAAAAACTTTTTCTTTTAGATGTAGTTAAAAAACAACAACATATTCTTGTAATATAGAGCAAATTTTAGCTTCGATATTTGAAATTCAACAACAACAGAAACAACAACAAAATCAGTTGCTAGAACTATAATAAACAACAACAGAAGTTGTTAGATATAATTCTGAAGAAAACAAAAAATCCTTCAACGCCTCTTACGCCAGATGCTGTCCAAAACACCATATTAGAATTTGTATACAATCCTGATGAGGGAGTGACTTTTTTTGCGCATTTTCGTAGAATGCAGCGACTGGGAAGATGAGAGAAAAACAAAATTGTTGTTGAGCAAAATAACTCCGATATAGTATGAAAACTACTGCAACAGCATATTACCGAGAAAAAAACCCAGTTTAAATCTGGTTTGAAGACATGGTACACATTCTGGCGAAATTCTTAAGTGACAAGAGCTCTCGTTGGCGGTTCATGAATCTAAGAAAAAAAGAGGACGAAGATTTTGTCAAGTATGCTAGTATCATCAACAAAGAATGTGAAAAGTTTAGAATAAACTTCAGATATCTACAAAGGTTTAATTTTCGTTCAAGGTAAAACAGCTAAAAAAGATGCTGAAATACGAGCTAGAATTTTAACGAAAATTGTACAAAACAGTAATATTACACTCCATGAAATGATGGACGATTGACAGACAATTCTAAGTCTGAAACACGATGCTGAAAAAATTCAGTAAAAAAGAATGTGCATTGGTACAAGACAAGGAATTATGTACACAAAGGAGAATAAATCCTTGTTTTAGAAGTGGTAAATTACACCTTGGAAAAGACGGTCCATTTAAAAATGCAGAGTGTTACAAGATTGGTAAATGTGGACATATAAAGTCACACTACAAAACCAAACCAGCTTTGCGACGGGAAAATGGTCATAGAAAACAAAAGGAAATTTGTGAATATGAAAATGAATAATGTGTGTGTGGAAATACTACTGGACACTGCTAGTGATTTTTCAATAATCAGTGAAACAACAATTGGAAAGCCTTTATTAAAAAGATCTTCCAAAACGGGATTTCAGTTTCTGGTGATAATTTTTTTTTTTTTTGAGAAATGTTTTGTAATGCCTTATTCCGTAATGTAAAAGCTTATGTATTAAAAAAGGCTACAAATTTATTCGGTATTGACTAGGTGGAACTATTTGAACTTTGAGATTTACCGATTAATGTTTATTGTAAAAACGCAAGTGGACAAGCAACCAATTTAAAAAGTCAGAGTGAAAATCTTAAGAAAGAATAAAAAATGTTTTTAAGAAAAAATAAAAAATGTTTTCCAGATGTTCTGTCAAATGAACTGGGTCGGTGTTCAAAATTTAAGGCGGATTTTCAAGAAAAAAAAACTCGCGACGCCAGTATTTAAGCCAAAACGGGGCGTACCATTCGCAGCATTGGAACAATTCAACGAAATGTTGGACAGATTCGAAAGAAATTGGTGTAACAGAAAATATTAACTATTCAAAATGGGCTGCATCAGCGGTGTATGTAAAGAAAAAATAATAAAATTCGTGTTTGCGTGGATTTCTCGAACGGATTAAATAGTTGTTTAGAAACACATAACTACACATTTCCAAATCTAGAGGAAATTTTTTCGAAGTTAAACGGCAGAAAAATGTTTTCAAAGCTGGGTCTCTCTGAAACGTATTTATAAATTCAGATTGAAAATGAATGTTCAGAATTAATGACCATAAATACGCACAGAAGATTATATAAGTTTAACCGACTTCCTTTTGGTATAAAGGTGGCACCAGCTATTTTTCAACAAGCTACTGATACCATGCTTGCGGATTGCAATTTCCCAGTGGCATATCTTGACGACATTTTAATCAAAAGTGTATTTAAAGAACATGTTGGTTATGTGAAAACAATTTTGTTAAAACTAGGAGAGTAAGGATTCAAGCTCATTGAAGAAAAATGAGAATTGCTTTTGCCGAAAATCAAATACCTTGATCAAATTATTGTTAAAAATGATCGTCAACCCGATCCGTTGAGGGCAAGCGCAATTAAAAATATGCCCCCATCAACAAACATGATTACGTTACAAGCTTTTCTAGGATTGGCTAATTACTATCAAATATATGTACATAATATTCATAATTTGAGAGCTCCACTGAACGATCTACTTAAAAAACAGAGTAAAATAGAACTGGAATGATAACTGTCAAAAGGCGCTTGACGAAATAAAAAAAAGACATACGTCAGATATATCATTAGCACATTACGATCTAAAAGCAGAAATTGTAGTGGCGTCAGATGCTACTGAGTACGATATTGGAGCGGTAATTTTACACAAATACGATGACGGCAAAATGAAAACTTTCGCTCATGCTTCATGCCCGCTTCTACCAGCAGAGAAAAATTGCAGCTGGATAGAAAAAGAGGCTCTATATTTTCTGTGAAGAAATTTCATAAATTTAATCATGGAAGAAATTTTAGGTTGGAAACAGAACACAAACATCTATTAATAATATATGGTTCAAAGAAAAAATACCTATGCATACAGCTAATAGACTACAACGCTGGGGTACCATCTTATTAAACTATGATTTTACAATGGAGTACCAATCGTCTAAAACATTAGGTCATGCGGATGGATTATTAAGATTGATACCTAAAAATGCAGAACAATTTGAGGACACTGTCATTGCAGCGCTAAAAAGCAAAATGGAAATAAAAAACATTTTGTGCAAATTTGTAGTACGAGAGTTACCAGTTATCCTGGAAGAAATAAAAGAAAAAGCCGAAAATGGCGTCTTTATTGCGAAAACAAAAAATAAAAAAAGCAATTGAAAGAAAGTAACAAAGAACGTAATCCAGACTTAAACGCTTACTCGCTATGCAACGGTGTAGTAATGTACGGGCAAAGGATTGTAATATCTAGTCTATTACAGAAGTGAATATTGTGGGATTTTCATAGCTGATATCTTGGTGTTTCAAGAATGAAATCTCTGATGAGAAGTTTCGTATATTGGATCAGAATGGACCAAGATATTAAAAAATAGTGAAAGTTTGCAGAGGTTGTGCTCTGGCTACAAAACTACATATCACAAAGATAGAACCTTGGCCAAAGACAGACACGCCGAGGTCAAGACTGAATATAGTTTTTGCAGACCCTATGAATGGATCACATTATTTTGTGGTAGTTGATAGTTTCACTAAATGGCCGAAAATTTCTAAGTGCAAAAATCTTCAGTGACAGTGAATTTCTTGCATGAACTGTTTGCGAGATACGGCATACCAGATAATCTAGTCTCTGATAACGAATCGCAATTCACGGGTAAGAATTCGAAGACTTGTAAGATGTTCCCCATTGCGCATATTACGACCCCGCCGTATCACCCAAGGTCGAACGGGCAAGCGGAACGGTTTATGGGAATGTTCAAAAGAGCGTTGAAGAAAGCAAGTTTTTAAAAAGTAAATAAGGAAGAACTTTTTGAGAGTTTACTGTGTAACACCTAACCTCAATGCACCATCGGGCTTGAGAGTGATTCATTACCCTATCTCGGGCTAATTATTTTACACAGACATGAAGTGAAACAATTATATTGAATCAATTGCTAGGTTTGCTTCTTAGAAAGTTAGTTCACTGTGTCGTTCCAAACAAGTTTACTCGTCTGAATTTAAGTTTACACACTAATGTGTCTAACATTCATCCTTGCATTGAATATTACTGCCACATCTGGTCTAGTGTTTTGACTATTTGTTTAGAGATTAATTATAAAATCCAAAGAAGGATCTGTGATGCTATCGTTGCTGACCTGGCATCTCGGCTTCAGTCACTTTCTACCGCTGTAAGGTAGCATCTCTACCTTTTCTAGAAATATTTTTATTGGAATTGTTCTGATGGGCTTGCCTTTTTGGCACCTCGACTTTATGAATTTAAATGAAGTACTGGATTGATAGCTATGAAAATGCTATATGTAACCGCAGGTTCTATGCTAACAGTTTCTTCTCTCGCGCTTTCCGCTTGTGGAACTCTCTTTCGAATCTTGCTTCCCAGTCAACTTTGATCATCAAAAATTTAAATGCAATATCATTCGTTATGATCTGTCTTCTTGAATCCTTGTCTTTATTATCCTCTTTCCTTAATAATATTTTTTTTCAATTTTCAATGTTTCAATCCCTTGCGTCTTAGTAGCTTTATCACCATTTTTTGAAGTGAAATGAGTAAAGAAAAAAGAAGGCTGAAGAGTATATTGTGTATATTGTCCTGAAACGTTGTGACAATAACAACCAAGATAAGATCAGTCTGGGTGTTTCATTCATTTATTTGTTCACTGATTCATTTACTCATTCATTCATTAATTCATTATTCATTGATTCGTTCAATTACCGATTCATTCATTAATTAATTATTCATTGATTCGTTCATTTACTCCTTCATTCATTAATTCATTATTCATTGGTTGGTTCATTTACTCATTCATTCATTAATTCATTATTCATTGATTGGTTCAAATTTTTTATTAATTCGTTCATTTATTGATTGCTTCATTATTTTATTGATTCATCGATTGATTTATTCGCTCATTTATTGATTGATTGATTAATTGATTCATTCATTCATTCCTTGATTGAGTTATTTATTTCAGGTGCCACTTGCCATTTACCTGAATTTGAACTTTGACCTATACTGACTCAGTCAGATAATGGTCCCTGATGTCATTCTACTGTAAATCAATAATTGCTTCGGCTTGAGTTCTAACCGTTAATACCATTTTAGTAAAATGGTTAACCGAATATTATGTAATAAAGTCAACGAAATCAATCTTGTGGGGATTACTCCCACTTGGTCAGTAAAGACGTCCGTTAGGTGGCACTGTTTAAGGACTATAAAAGAAGGGTTATAAACTTCTTCTTTCTTTCTTTTGCTCCAAGACGTAGCAGAGTCGATACGTTCCTTGATTCCGCTGGGGAAAATATCTTTCCCTCGGGCATCTGTCTGAATTTTTGTACACACACGTGCGTTTCACAAACACACGTATTTTCTAATAGCTAAGATTTAAAGTTTTTCTTTCTTTTTCAGCTGTGTGCATATTAATATATTTTCTCTTTTGTTAATCATTTATTAGTAATATAAGAATACATGATAATATCTTCATTTCGAAATATATTCCTTTTCCCATTTTACCCCTACAATCTTATTATTAAGTCAGTAGTCATCACGAATTTTAACAATGTATGCAAAATGGATTATTGGAAGGGCACGTAATGACGTCTTAGTTATAAAACATTGAAAACTGTTTTGTAAGCACAGTTTAAAGTATCTACTACATGTTTAACAAATGGGCGGTGTTTCTCCTTCCGAGAGATTCTATAAATCAACCGAGATTTACCTGGATTGAAGGAATGAGCGAAGAAAGAAAGAAGGAAGGCAAAATGGACAGAAACTTTTTTTTATTGAATCAACAACACATTAGTACCATATTGACCTTTAAATGAAGATGTACGCCCAAAGTCAACTTAGAGATATTGGGGTCATCATCATCATCTTAAGAAGAAGAAGAAGAAGAAGCAGAAGGAAGAAAGAAAGAAAGAAAGAAAGAAAGAAAGAAAGAAAGAAAGAAAGAAAAAGAACTTGTCCAAGATCAAATACGAAGGTCGACCTCCCTCTTTCAGTAAACAGAACTTAGTGACTCACAACCGGCAACTGTTGCTCACTGGGTGAGGATCCAAATCACGACACGATCGAATGGGAATTTGAGTGACGATGTCACAGCATTTCGTCGTATGGACAACTCTTCGATATTTCCTCAGCTTAGTTAAGCTTGGCATCAAGCCAACAGGCGAAGGACACGCAGCAAGGATCGAATTCAAAAAGTAATAAACTTTGAAATGTACTAGCAATGTATCACCCTATCACACACACACACACACACACACACACACACATATATATATATATATATATATATATATATATATATATATATAATAAAAGACAAAAGGAAAACTTACCTTAGCCCACGCATTTCAACCTCTCATGGACTTTATCAAGGCAAATGTAAGAATTTTATTTTGCAACAATTATTTATAAAGGTTTGATAAACGTTTCATATTTGTTCTTTAAAGTAATATATATATATATATATATATATATATATATATATATATAAAATTATTTTAAGACATTTTTATGTTTATACATTCTTTTTATAGATACAAATATGGAGCCGTCATATAACCTGATTAATTAAAGTATATATATATATATATATATATATTAAAGTAATATATATATATATATATATATATAAAAATATATATATATATATATATAAAAGTAATATATATATATATTAAAGTAATATATATAAATATATATATATATATATATTAAAAGTAATATATATATATATATATATATATATATATATATATATTAAAGTAATAGAAAAGAACAATGAGATTTATAATTCACAGTTCTTAGCATTTATTTTCATTTTAAAATCAGCGCTCGATATACAACAGTAGAGCATAATGTTATAATTGTTTTTTTTTTTTTTTTTTTTAGATATATAATCATCATTATTGATTAGAATTTCCACATTACAAAACATGAAATTTGAATTGAAATTCATTTGTAATTTGAAATTTGGTGTTAATCGATGATTATATATTTTAAAAAAATATATATATATATATATATATATATATATATATATATATATATATATATATATATATATATATATATATATATATATATATATATATATATATATATATATGTGTGTGTGTGTGTTTAGGAGAGCGAATAGTATGGTTACAACCTTTAACTATATTTCTGAATAAAAATTTTTAGTAACACCATAATTCCCCACCTGATGGGACGTCTAAAACGGTGTTTCTTTTTTTTAACGTTGAAACAAAAATGTACAATTTTGTAGTGGATATGTGCATGTTTTAATGTAACACTGTATAAAATATATATATATATATATATATATATATATATATATATATATATATATATATATATATATATATATATATATAATCGGACGAAAGATTAATACAAAAATATTTTTTTTTTTTGTGCACAAAAGGTATCACGACTAATTCAGTTCTCCTTATTCCAACTTTTTAATAATCTAAAGAGTATTATGTAGATAAAAAGATAAATTTGTTATTTGTTATATGTCGATGTAACCTTTTTCATTTTCGTTCATCAACAAAGATCCGAAACGTCGGTTCTCGTGCGATCAACGAAGTTAAGCAACGTCGAACTTGGTCAGTATCTAGATGGGTGACCGCTTAGGAATATCAGGTACTGTAAACTTGGATGTGTGGGTGATGTAATGGATAACGACTCGGAATTTGCAATCAGAGAGCTGAGTTCCAATTTCTGCCGGGCTCTTTATATTCACTTACGCGCAAATCCTCTTGGCCAAGACTGGAATCCATTTTTTCTCCACCCTTCCCAGCTATGGTTTAATTAATAGGACTTGTATCAGTAAATCATTATTATCTACAACAAATTCTTAGTGTCTAAAAATATATTCTGGCTTCAAGTAACCTGTAAAAGGTTTACATGCCGTAAAAAAACAAATTAATCAATAGATGAATTAACAAGGCCTATTTCTTAAACTTAGCGGACATGCACCAAAAATATAGTCGCTACCAGCCCAAACAATACGCCTAATTTAGGTGCAGGTGTTTACAAAGCTTAGCTGAACCCGACACATTATAGCTTTCAGGATTAACACCCTAACTCTAAGTTTAAACATATATTCAGGGTGTTGCAGAAATGCCTCCCTCATCTCAGTAAAAACGTTGTAACTGTCCGGTTAAAAGTTTTTAGAAATTAGATGGACATGATATAGCAATATAATATAAAATGATCTAGAGTGTGTGTGTGTGCGTGTGTGTGTGTGTGTGCGTGCGTGTGTGTGTGTGTGTGTAATAAGTGCAAAATTGTTTTTGTTTTATCCCAGACTAACGAGGATTATACCTTTGTTAAGTCGGGATTATCTTTAGATTACATAATAATGCATTTTTAAATCTGTGATTAAATTTTGAAGGAATGTTGAAATTTAGGAATGCAGATTATTTTTTTAAGAGAATTAGCAAATATCTCGCAATACATTTTAAAATGTCGTTGCTTACTAGTTAAAATTCAGAGTAGTTTTTTTTTTTTTTTTTGCCCAGCAGCAACCACATCATTTTTCTTCGATTATAACTGGATATTTCTGATCAGCTATAAACGTGGTAGCTTCTCTTTCTAACTTTCTAAGTATTTCATTAAACTATGCGAATTATACGAATTCTGCATACAATGGCTCTATTCTATCAGTAAATATTGACTTAATTCCTGATCATTGACAATAACTTACTTCCTTATTTTTAAATACATTTCTTTATTAAAATAATTTACAATGCATTTCTTCATTTACATTGTACATAAAACAGCTCATTTATATCATTATTGCAATATTAGTTCCTGGCCACTGACAATACCTTTCTTCCTTATTTCCAATGTATTTCTATAGTAAAACTAATTACCAATTATTTTGTATTAAACATATAATAATCCCATTTTATCGATAACTAGCAGCCATAGCCAGCTGGTCGATCAGAAAAAGCGTTCAATTAAAATAGAGCAAAAACAGCATCATGTTTAGATGTAACAGTGTCTATCTTCTTCAATTACTTTAAAGTACTTTCATTAAAAAAACATTTTGAATTAATGCAGTTACTGATATAACAGAAGTAGTCTGTATTTATTCAATCGAAGTTAGCCGAGGACATGAAGGGGTAAAACAGGCAACATGAAGAGCCACTTCAGATCACAATTATTTTGGAGTTTTTGAAATTCAATTTGTCAGTGTGCTACCAGGGATGTAAAAGGATATATTTATAAAGCAATTGTTAAGTTTGATGAAAATGGTCCAAAGATCAAAGAAAAATAAGAAAGAAACCAGTAAAAAATCGCTATTTTCCGCTATTTATGCAGGTTTTCACTATATAGGTGGACTCAATTATCAAGTTAAATAACTGTTAAACAATCAACATATTGTTGGCTACAATTGAGTGAAGTTTGTATTAGATTGCTTGAAAATTGAGGGAGGTTTTAGTTTAAAATTTGTGTTGAAATCGATTTTTCGTTTTTCGCTAAACGCAGTAGCGTAGAAATAAAAATGAGGTATCGTTGAGCACGTCGTGATGTAAGTAACCTACATACCGAGTTTGAACGAAATGAAGGGTAAAAGCTAAATTTATCGATTTTTGATCGGCTTTATCGATTATAGATTTTTTTTAAATTCACTATATGGGTGGACTCAGTTATCAAGTTAAATGACTGTTAAACAATCAACTTATTGTTGGCTACAATTGATTGAAGTTTGTATTACATTGCTTGAAAATTGAGGGAGTTTTTAGTTTAAAATTTGTATTGAAATCGATTTGTGTTGAAAATGATTTTTCGTTTTTCACGGTTTTTCTTTAAACGCAGTGGCGTAGAAATAAAAATGAAGTATCGTTGAGCTTGTCATGATGTAAGTAACCTACATACTAAGTCTGAACGAAATCGCAGGGGAAAAGTTGAATTTATCGATTTTTGATCGGCTTTATCGATTATTGATTTTTAAATTATCGATTTTTTACGCAAAGAACCAATCTCTTATATTGTACAATGTATGTGCCAAGTTTGGTCAAAATCGGTTGGATGAATCTCGAGTGAAAAGACAGACACACAGACAGACAGACACATAGGCATCCTCTGTTTTATATATAGAGATAATTGCATTAATTCCTGACCACTGAAAATAACTTTATTCCTGATTTTCAATACATTCCTATAGAAAAACAACCAGTATTATATTTACAATATGCCTATTCTATGAGTAATGCTCCCGTTAATTTATGACCACTGACAATTCCTTTTTCCTGATGTATTTCTACAGTAAAAAATACTATGGAAAAATCGAAAACAATACACTCATATTATACATATTCACTTAAAGGCTGCTAAAGGCGGCCCTTAAATTTAAAGTTACTTGCTATTTACAGAATTTCTATCACATTTATTTGCAAATAAAGGGAAATAACTTTGTAAGCAATCAAACTCTAACTACATTTAAAATCTAACGTTAGCGTTACTTATACTTCTAATGCCTAATCAAGAGGAATCAATGAATTTTATTAGATTGTGATCTGAATTTGAACACGCTCTGCTTTGTCGCTAAAACTATACGCCGAATTTTGGTGTAGGTGTTTTTTACAAAGCTTAGCTGAACCCGACACCCTATAGCTTTAAGATTAACGCCTTAACTCTTAGACTCTAGGGAGTTAATCTTGAAATATATTCAGGTTGTTGCAGAAATGCCTCCCACATATATCTCTCAAAAATACCTCCCACATAATGGTAAGAGTGGCAACGGTGTTTTCATCTAGAATGTCTTACCATTGTGTGGGACGTGTTTCTGAAAGGTATTTCTGGAGCACCGTGTATATATAGCCGCCTTATTCCAAGGACCATCATCTCGACGGTGTTGACAACAAAGTTCCTTAATACTAATTTAACATACACAAAAAAAAGACAATTACACACCAGAGATGAGTACCACGGTAATGGTCCAAACCGCTTGATGTAGTCACGTGCAACACTGAATGAGTCTCGGCAGCTAAATCTTCACAATCGATAAAAATCGATACTAAACCTAGGGTCAGATTAATGTGTTTAATATCCAGTGGGAGCGCAAGAACGTTTTATAGATAGTCACGTCATAAGTCATCCACGTATTCTTTCTGGTTGATCAAATTAGAATTAAAATGGGCGGGGATAATTATCTCGGTATTAAAATCGTTAATACTTTGCTGATTTAAATTAATAGGTTCCCTGGTTTCCTGACCCTTCAAAAAAGTGTCGCTTTTTTACCGATAGAGCTCCCTTGCAATAAAAGGAACAAGGGACTTCAATGTGTAAACCTCCAATTATAGCTTGCTGTGTCAGCCATTGAATTGAATATCAGGTCACAACAGAGGACTTCACGTAAGCTACTTCTCCATACTTCTTTACGGCTGTATCTCGTTGAAACACCGGTTCTCGTCCGATCAAGGAAGTTAAGTAACGTTGAGCCTGGTTAGATGATTGACCGCTTGGGAATACCAGCATCCGTACGTTTGGATGTGAGGGTGGTGTAATGGATAACGGCTCGAAATGAGAAATCGAAAAGTCCAGTTTCAATTCCATTCCAGTTCATTACATTCACTAATCCCTGAGGAAAGTATGAAATTACCTATTCTTCCCCCAGCTATGGGTTAAATAATAAGACCTGTATTTGAAAATCATTATACCCCCCCCCAAAAAAAATTGTTAATGCAATATCCACTCGCAAAAGTAAAGAATTAATTTTATAATCCAAATATATGTTTCGACTTAACCTACAAAAGGTTGATAAGCCATAAAAAAACAAATCAATCAATCACTAAAAATGCTACTTCTTCTGTCGCTGTACGCGTAGCCTCGCGGTTAGCTGCGCAGGAAATGGAATTGGTATGCCGAGTTCAAAGATTCAACCGAGGCGGTAGTGTTCGCTTTCACACAAATCTATTTCTTCTCCCTCAGCTATAAATAGCAGAACAGACTAGCCTATTTAGTTAGTTGGTAACCAGTCTAGGAGAATTCAAAACTGGTTGGATGTGGAGCTAGCAACTACAACCCGTATAAACCAATTTAGTATAAAAATCCCGGCAGCAACACCTAGCGTGGTATGTTTGTGACACTACACGCCACAAAGATTCAACTGGGCAGGTTTAATTTTCTATATTTATCGTCTGCGCTATAGACATTTATTTAAAAAGTTCTTTTCTTTGCCAAGACCTTTTAACTCTTTTAGAAAGTATTTTGTCTCCTTTGGTATAGTTCTATGGATCGCTGTTAAAAAAAAACAAAAAAAAAAACGAATATTTCGGGCTGCAAACTTTTGCTTTAAGTTTTATGTCACATAGAATCTGATCTACAAATCAAATCTAAAGCATACCCCCAGAAATTTAACGATGTCTTGGACTCATTAACTTCTACAAAATATAACAGACCGGAGAAGTTAAATTAGTTGATTCAAGTTTGTCAGAAGAACAGCGTAAACTTTTATCTAATTTTCAATGTTTTTTTTTTTTTTAATTAGTCAATCCGAGCCGCTTATCCATTATGCGAAGCCAGAAAATCATCCACTGAAGCCAATGCTTTTTCTCTCTATTCAGTTTTTGGTCTGATGCCTGGAGAACCTTTGTCACTTAGCTTTAACCTCACTCAGGACTTTTGCCAGTTGCTCGATTCAGTCAAGAAATAAAGATTAGGAAGTCAAAACGAACGAAGACTATTACTCAATTTAAACTACAAAGGTTTAGCAGACACGCTGTTTTTAAGAGTTGAAAATAAAGCGTTCTACTTGTTCAATAAATCTAAGACAGGCGTTTCATTTCAAACTATGATCATTACTCCGGAAATTGTCGGCTGGATATTTTGATGTTCAAATATAATTTTTCATTAGATTTGAATTTGGATTTCTTCACGTTACAACAAACTATTTAGGCAACTGTACTCTTTCTTTGTTAAAAAGTCTAAAGTATATAGGCTTAAACTTTCAGAGAACAACATAATGTAATTATCTAAATAACTATAATTATATAATATTTTCGTCTTGAATAATATATATATATATATATATATATATATATATATATATATATATATATATGTAGATAGATAGATAGATAGATAGATATATAGATAGATGTAAATTTGAATAACTTTGTATTTTTCAATAAGTGGCTACAAAATGAAATATCAATTGATGTGTTCCCAGGATAAGAAGTCAGTCTCGCCAGTCCCAAAAGAAGTACACACAGGGGTGTATCTGATGAAAGAGACAGACTTAGCGACATTTACATGGAGAGACAAATAAATGGAAACTTCGCAAGAAATAAAGACGTATCGATCGGGAAAATATCTCTATTGCTGCATTAATCGATAATTAGATTAGATGTTGTGGTCATCGCTACTTCCAGCTCAAATGAAAGCAGTGGCAACCAAAATTTCACCTGTAAGTGACGGGTTGTCATCATTTGCAAAGTTAAAAGGAAATGGAATAAATTTTAACGCGAAGATATTTTCAAGTATTTTTTATATAGTTAATAGTTTATTAACAACGCGATAAACTATATTACTGTGTACACAGCTGAAAAGGAAAAGATAAACATTAATAAAGTTAGCAGTAGTGTGCGTGTGTTTGAGTGCGTGCATGCGGAGGAGGCACCACGTGGTCGGGTAACGAAATTCCTCTGGAGGTGAAAACTGGACAAGTCTTCAACCCACCGCATTCTAGAGTGACAAAAGACGATTATGTCAGAGCACTTATAACCCTGAAAAGCGTCACCTAGCAGACCACGTGGGACTATTTATTTTGAAATAAAGTACATTTCCTTTGACACAAGGCCGAAAGGGGAGTGGGGAAAGGCTGGTTGTCACTGACTATCCCACACCTAGCTAATTTGATTCATGATCGATTCATTTTCACAATTCTCTCAATCACCAAAAAAATCCATCCATCTTCACCCAATCAAACATTTACCAAATTAACACATATTCGCAGGGAACCTACTAAAACCTCATGATATAAAAATTTAGATATGTACAATAAAAAAAATATTGTACATATCTAAATTGAAATCTTTTTACAAAAATATATGTAACTATATTTAAAAATAACGGGGCGGGGGATGAACCCCAAAATAAAATAAAACAATATCTTCAAACTAAAAGAAAATGATGTTAGTAGGAAGCGTCCATCACGCAAAAAATAAGATTGTCTGCTGTATTCTACCAATAATCAGAATCAAGAACCTCGCTCACTAAAAGGCGAAGGAAGGGATAAAATAAATTGAGTGGGAAAAATCAAAGGCTGATTCAGTCAAGATAAAATGGGGTTAAAAACAAACTGGGGAGATTGGGAATCTTAAAATGGACCATAACAAAAGAGAACGCCTGGAACAGCAATCACTCACATTAACTAAGTGAACAAAAGAGTCTAGTTTAGCTAGCGGAGGGGTGCGTCATCTATCCGCCCTGTTATGTCTATAGGGGACTAAAAAAGGAAATCGAAGTTGGCCCCATTCATGCGAACGAAGCTCGCGACTTTTACCCACAAATGAGTTTCTAAGCAGAGCTTAAATGTGGCACAAGACCTAAAGTACGGAAGCTCCCAATGAGGATCGAACTCACTACCCACTTGCAATTGATCTAGCTAGACAAGCTTGCTAACCATTACACCATGTCAAAGAGTCCTATTTCCGACAAGATTAATATCGATAATTTCTATCTGATTTTCTGAGTAATTATTTATTGATTTATTCGAATTGGTCTCATTATTTTTGGCTATTATGAGCTTACGGTCATATCACGTTGAAACATTAGTTCTCGTATGATCATCGAAGTTAAGCAAAGTCGAGCCTGCTCATTAGCTAGATGGGTGGCCGCTTGGGAATACCGGGTGCTTGCGTGTGGTGTAATGGATAACGTAATTACAAATGGGAGAGCTGAGTTCCAATTCCAGTCGAGTTCGTTATATTCAATTACGCGCAAATGCCCTTGGGAAAGGTATGAATACAATTCTTCTCCCCCTAACTATGGGATAATTAGTAATACTTGTATCATTAAATCAATACCATCAACCCAAAATTCTTGCAATCTAAAATATTTTCTGGCTTTAAATAACTTGAAAAAGTTAATAAGCCGTAAAAAACATCAATTTTGTTTATTATAATTAATAATATTTTCTGGCTTTAAATAACTTGAAAAAGTTAATAAGCCGTAAAAAAACATCACTTTTGTTTATTATAATTAATAGCCGCCCTATGTTCCAACCTTCTTCAGCTATCTGCCAGCTTGGGTTGTTTTTAATAAACGAAACGCACCAAACACATTCACTTATAACAATCAAATAAAAATATGACATCTCAAGGTCTTACAACAATCAACAAAATCTAATATTTCAACAAAGCACCAAATATTTTACAATATCATTAAAATTGAATGTTTAAATGGGTACGTCTAAAAGTGAGAATGCAATGTTTTTGTGCTATATGTACCTTTTTGTATGAATGTATGTGAGTAATAGAAGGCTGATAAGGGAAAATATAAATACTTTTATGCCTACGAGAGAAAGAAAGATTGATATAGCAGTGTCTTTAGCGGAAGTGTTACTTGAAATTTCGCTTGAACCTATCTGTTCCAGAAACGAGATCTTCTAGAACGATGGTTTCTTGGTTGAAAAATATTAAAATATTAAATTATAATTTTATCTATATTAGGAAGCAATACGCGGAGTTTACTGCGTACTGCTTTATGGTAATTTCAGCTCTCGCTGTGAGAGCGTCCATATTCCGTGTAGGTTCTGGTTAATGTTGTCGGGTCAACCAGAAGTTTCAGGAGTCGAATGACCAAAATCAGTTATTTACGCATAGGCTCCGAGTGATATTTCTGGTAGCATTGAAAACATTCAAAATATAACACAAATTATTAATCGACCACTGACAGCGTTTTCCTCGCATTTTCAAGTAACTTTTTTGTGAGCCAGCACATGCTTAAGGGAAGCTATAAATACAGACCATAAAGCAAACGAGTGCAGTTGGTAAGAATCAATCAACCCTCTTTCAGACCAGTACCGTCGACATTTTTGGATACCGTTTCGCTGTTTTTTCTTCCCTTTTTATTAAACAGTTACAAGAATTTGACTTTGGCTTAAAACTTTCTGATATTTTTTTTTTTTATTATTATTATTTTATACTTTCTTGTTTAAATTTAAATTTTGCTTCTTTCTTTTCAGTCCTTGTTTTATTTCAGTTTCTGGCAGCCATTTGCATTTTTATTTCTATTTTCTTTACAAAGTTTAACTAAGCCTCTTTTCATTGTTTTTTTTTTTTTCATTCTTATTTAATTTTCCGTCTAATTTTGTATTAAGACTAAATCCCGTTTGTCTTAAGTTTTAAGATTTTCATTTTTTTCTTGTGATTATTTTTATCTTTTATTTTTTCTTCTTCTTTTAACTTATATATTTTCCTGTCTTCGGGTGATTTAATTTTTGTTCTTGTCTTCGATAAATCTTTGTATCGTTTTTTTGTTTAAACCCTTCTGGGTAACTGTTAGCATAATTTGAGTTAACTTTACGATTTTTTGTTTATATTTTTATTTTTATGCTGGTCAAAACAGTTTCTTTTTTGTATCATATTTTCTTAAGTTTTGTATTTCTTTGAAATACTTCAGGTTAACTCTTGGAAGTTTTTCACGTTAATTTATTTGATTCTTAATTTCAATTTGCTGATCAAACCAGCTTTTTGCATTTTATAGTTTGTTTTCGCATTTTGTTTTCGTATTTGCAAACCTTTCAGGGTAAATTTGTGTTATCATTTATTTTTATCAGTTTTTTTTTCTGTTATTCCAGTATATCTATTGTTTTGATTTCCCCTCCAACCTTCCACTCATTTATAATTTAATACAAGAAAAAATATTACAATATTGCTAGCCTGAGTGGTAAAAAATTCAATATGGCCAACAGAATTCGATCGCTTCGTAAACATTTGTTTAATCCAAAAAAAAAAAAAAGAAGACCCACCGAATAAAGACGATGCAGTGGAATACCTTGCTCTTGCAGATACCGAAAAAATATAGAAGCCACTAATGGCCAAAAATCAAAAATGGAGTTTATGGAGGCCACTAATGGCCAAAAATTAAAAATAAAAATTATGGAGTCCGATAATAGCCAAAATACAAGAGATAAGAAAATCATTAATAATGAAGAAAGCATGGAAGACCATAGTGGTACTCAAGACAAAAAGAAGGACATGACTGAGGCTAGGGATTTGCCCTGTTGCTGGAAGAACCCATCTAAATACATCATCAATATTGTGAAATTCTTGAACCAAGCCAAGAGTTAAGCTCACTTTGTATCAGAAGGTGAACTCTTGGTAGACCCCTAAGAACTTTTTTAAAAAATTGAGAAAAGAATAGTGTCGGTTTTCATGGTGGACAAAATAGTCACTCTACGAAAGATACAGGGGTAAAATCACTGGAGTCCCTGGGGATTAAGCCACTAAGGATAGTGAATGGTTCGGGGTTTTTTATATGTGACGTATTGCTACCCACGCCTGAAAACTGTGAAGAAATGACCAGTTGGGATCTCATAACAAAAGATCTCACTTTAAGAACTGAATACGAAGGCAAGCGTAGGACCAGCATAGCGATATTCAAAGTCCCTGCTCAAGTTATCGGGGAGCACCTAGCCACTTTTCCATTGCAGTATGGCCAGATACTGGGTGCGACCTACGATAGCCTGATCAGCGGGTGGAGTTTCGATATAATTTTAGATCATGAAGTCTTCCTCTCTATCTTCAACTGTCTGGATGTTTGAGACCTGAAATTATCGGTCATTGTGACCGGCGTCAAACCTGCATGATGGAAGTGTGGAGAAACTGGTCACCTCTCCTCTTCCTGCTCAGAGAAGAAGGCTTCTGGAAGTCAGGTCCCTGTCGACCAAAATCTCCCTCTGGTCACGTCTTCTAATTCCGCTACGCCTGTAATAGACGTGCCAGCATCCAGGACCGGTGCGGTTAAACTCCCAGTTGGGTCCAGATCAGAGCCCACATTCCCTGCAAAGCCTTTGCCCCCTGCTTGCGCGGTTGTGGAAAAGGAGTAGAGGGAATGGCTTGTTGCTGTAGGGTCAGAGGGAAACGCCAGACAGCGAGACCTCGCCCTCCTAAAGCCCTTAGGACGAAATGCACTAACAGTCTCACTCCCTCTACTAGCATTAAGGGCGACGCCCCAGCCTCATTCAGAGAAATGCAGAAGAAATATGACCTCGGATTCGAAAAAAAAACTGAAAGAATTACCAACTTTAAAGACATCACGCCACTCGATCTCTACCCCGTCCTCCCTTGATAAAAATCCAAGAGAAAATCATCAACGCATTCATCCCCCTAGCAAACTCTTCCCGCTCAGTCGAGATCAGAGTCCATTCCAAAAAAAAAAAAAAAACTCATGCCCTAGTTCCTACTCCCAGTCTTTCCTCCAAAAACAACAAAAAAAAAATGGTCCCACCATCCAAAAGACTCCGAAGCCTTTCTTCTGAAGACAAGGAAAAAAGAAAAAGACACTCTAGACTGCCATATAATTTAGAGGAGACAATCTGCTGTATTTCCCCGGCCCTGGTAGAAAGAGGCAGAAATTACGGAAACTGGATAAGAGAACTTAAATTATTATTATCTTTCAACAAACACGATGACAAAAACTTCCCCAATGCGAAGCGGGTTCTGTCATTCGTACTGAGTCGGGGGCACGGCAGATATGGAGTATGGTTGTTATAGAGTAGTTTCACAGTGGAGGCTTGTATTTCACTAAGTCGGTCCTAAAATAGGTTCGACGTACAAAACGTTAGGAACTTGATATAATAGTTAATGACGCAGCAATCTAGTTGTGATGGCTGATACTTTAATATCCGACTAACGGTCGTCCGACATCGACTGACTGACCAACTCGCTGAGCCGACTGGCGACTGCTACTACTCCTACTTATTATAGGTGGGAGAGTCTATTAACAATAGAATAGGTATGTTCCAGTATAACAATGGTCGAGGAGGCTATAAAATGCTGTAAGATGTCACTCCCAATCGCCACCCTGGAAGACGAAAAACTAAATAAATTAAAACAGTTCTGTTCAGGGAGGATCCCAGTTTTAGTTCACCCCACCCTATATAGGGCTCTGAAATTAACCTATCCCTGGGATATTGGCGGTCTCTCCCCTGACGGCACTATTAAAACTGAGATGGGCTAAGGGTCAATGGGAGAAACTGTTGATGTCCTCACCCCGGCCATGTTCAAGCTAGATTCCCAAACCTAATCGGAATGATAATAGCACTCTGGTTGGCGAGTTTGAATGCCTGGTAAATGAGATCATTTCCTCTGAACGATCTTGGGTCAAAAAAGGGTTCAATTTATGCTGTGTGCAGGAGACCTGGTTTTCAAGTCGCGGACCGCCCCGTGTGCCAGCACAGGAGGGTGACAAATGTCACCCCCACAAATTTTTTCAATTAATTTTTTCAATTCAAAAATAGTCTGAAAACAGTGGTGGACACACAGGGTTTCGCAGGTGGGCATATGACCCCCCCAGAAATAATGTATAACCCCCCCCCAGTTTTTTCCCCCGTCAGAAATTTTAAAATAAATTGTCTGGAAATTTGTGAGTAAGAAAAAATAGCAATGTTTTCAGCTTTTGATTTGAACTGATTATTTTGTGGTAAATGATTTTGTCTTGGATCATACATGTAAACAGTAACGTACCGGTCAGTAGAGTAAAGTAGAGGTAGAGCATGTATGAAAATTTAGCTACAGCTAACCATTCAGCATAGGGTGAATCGGGGTCATTGGGGTGACATTTGAGCGGACCGCCCCGGGTGACGTTTACTCTAGCTACGCCACTCACGGAGTTGGCAATTTTGTTTATCAAGAAGGATCAAGTTCTGGTAGTTAGGGCTAGGTTAAAAAGAATGTCTTCCGAGGCGACGAACATGGCCGCTGAATTCCGTGCAGAGGAAGCTCGAAATGCAACCAATCGATATATTGCGAGCAACATATTGCCGGACTAGTGAACCGTGATTACAAACGCGGGCATATGTGAGGTTTTTCGAGGATACTTTCAAGATCGTTTTACCGGAAAACCCGGTCTGAGCCCTGCTCAGTTCGACGCCTATTTGGCAGACTTTCTCCGCCTTGAGTCGACTGAAGCGGCTAGGGGCGAGGGTCCCATCAAATAGTCTGAGATCTGGGAAGCTCTGAAACTGGTTAGCAGGGACAAAATCCGTGATTAGATGGTCTTCCTTACGAAGTGTACTTGAGGCAGTCGCCCGTCTTTGTTCCCTTGCAGGGTTGCCAATGTTCAAACCAGAATTTTCAATATTCTTAAATTCCAGGAATAATCAAAAATGCCACTCCAAGTCATTTAATTTTTTTACTCGGCACAGACTCGCAAGATTCACCCACATTTTGCCAAATTCTAATGGATAGAGTCGTTTCTTTTCCAGGTTTGGTCTGAAATTCAAAACGTTTTGCCCATAACATGCAAGATGAGGACACCAGTTTGAGTAACTAAATGTACAGTAACCGATTTAGATAGTTATTAAGTTTTATTTCTTTCCAACACACCACCAAATGGGAGATGGGGTCAGTTTTCCATGCAAGAACGCTGACCTGTAAAAATAACTGACAATGTTTGTTTAATTTTTTATTGTATTTTTTAAAAATGTGTGTTAATAATTTGAATTAAGCGCGCGCGCGCGTGCGTGCGTGCACACCTCTTTCTTTGTCTTGATTTTCTCTCTCTGTAGATAAATAGTGTGATTAATATAGAGAAACAAAGACAGTCTATTATTTGTCTATCTATCTATCTGTAGATAGATAGTGTGGGCATATAGATATAGACAGTCTCATCTCTCTCTCTTTTTTCTCTCTCTCTCTCTCTTATCTCTCTATTTTCTAGATATTATAGATATATTGTGAACATATATATAGTATATACAGTAAACATAGAAATCAACACTGCATCCGTTTTACGCCTCTTCAGACCATCGACAAACGCTCTATCTCTGTTCGTATCTAGCTATCATTTTGATCATTACACACTAACCAAGGCGATAATGCCACTAAGACGCAATGGGCTACTGAAAGTGAAAGAGAATGAGGATACTTCAGTGAGGAGAAAGAGCAATGAAAGAATAGGGTTCAGGAAGACAGAAGATGGCGATTGGCGCTGCATTTCAATTTCATACGATTTTAAGTAGCAGTGAAGCAAGAAATCGAAAAAGCGTTCCACGGGAGAGAAGTACGAGAAAATAAATTATTAGAATGGAATTTACGGTTAAATCTAGCTAGTTCAGCAGTCAAACAGTGAAACCGAGTTGATAATGTAGTAGTAGGCTTAAATTCATGCAGTCGAGACACCAAGGAGGAACGCTCATCAAGAACACATGTCATGAAAATATTTGTAGAAAAGACAGAGGGAAGCCACGTCACGGCGGTGAGAATGTGACTGAAATTGAGATGCCAGATCAGGACCGATTATATTACAGACCTCTTATTTGAATTTTGTCAAGAATCTCAAGGTATATAGTAAGAGCAATAAACCAGATAAAACATTAATATTCAATACATGGGCAAATAGTAGATTCGTAAAAGTGCAAGATGGATTCTGACGAGAAAAATTTTCTGCTACGACAAAATGAACCAACTTTCTTAGCAACAAACCTAGCAATTGTTTCAATACAATCCTTACACTTCATATCAGTGCAAAATGTGAGTCCAAGAAGGTGCAAATATTTGCACCCCTAGAGTTTAACATCAGCCATGCTTATGAAAGTGTTGAAACTTGACTAATGCATGGCATAATAATGCAACACAAAATGTACTTAGAACAAAATGTATTGAAACAAGAAAGTGTACACAATATTTACATATAGTCTTTTGTATATTCCTGGTAAGACCGTTCCTGGAGAATGTGTTGACTGAGTCGCAGTCGGGCAGAGTCTCTGGTTGAATCTCTTGATTCCTCCCTCTCTTCCTGGTACCAACCATATTTATATGGTCGGTACTCCACTATGCAAATTAGGTGGATCCTACCACAACAGAAAGGCGGAAAAGGTTCTCTATGGGGATTAAATTAATTTTTTTTCATTTGGAAGGCGTTAAAATTTACAAGAAATTCCTTGCTCCAGTTAACAACTGATTGAAGATCATTTTCGAGAACAGCTGCCAGTTTTACTTTGTCGGATGTATCAGACATGCTACGAAAACACGAGTAAATAGTTGTGTCATCAGTAGAATAACTAGTTGTCAACTGATGACATCTATCTATCTGTCTATCTATCTATCTATCTATCTCAGATCCTAAGAATATTCAATGAAGAAAGGGATGAGCTATTTGTTTTATTTTATTTTTATCTTAAAAAATAACTTGATAAAAAATCTTTCTTGTCTCAGATGTAATTCACTATTATCTTCATATTTCGCCTTCTGCCGCGGATAGCGAGGTTCGATGCTTTTTGGAAACGTATAACGATTGCTACGACTAATTCAATGCTTCACAATCTATTGTTAGTTCATCCTCATTTGACCTGAAACTCATGATTTTTAGCAACTCAGGTTGGGAAATACTGCTCTAAATGAACGTGTCTCTCTGTCGAACTTAAATTAATATTTACTTACGATATTAATTGCATTAGCAAAGTACAATCTTGCAAATTTCTCAAAGTTTTTCCTTTGTACTAATTATAACTTTAAACCCAAATCTGTTGCGAACTTACCTTCCTACCTTTAGTAAGTAGTAAAACACTAATTACAGGTGAGTGTCAGGGACAGGCCTTGAGACATAAGCTTACTTGACAATCAACCAATCGACGTTTTTTTATTATAACTTTTGATTTTCAATAATAATATTATATCAAATGAGCACCTACCGTAGAGGTTATCGACGCGGAAAGTGGACTTCGTGTGTCGAGTTAAAATTCCACACGCGAACGTTGCGTTCGCTTTCACACAAGTACCTTTGGAAAGGTATGAAGCCATCTCTACTTTCCATAGGTAGAAGTTAATAGCAGAGCAATCTGGGCTTTGGTTAGCAAACAGTCTATAATGTAAAACCAGTTGGGAGTGGAGCTAGGAACTCCAGTCTACTTGCTACTGAAACTTCTATAGCCACACCTACCTTGGTGAGGCCACGGCCGAATGTTTCCCAAGGAAGTCTACAATAATAAAAGAGTTTTACTTATTTTCAAGTACGATTTTTCACTATTAGGTAGGCGCTTAAAATTGCATTGTGTCAACTCAGCATCTCTCCGACTTTTTGTGGTTCATCCTGTCTTGTAGTGTGATGACATCGTTAATATGGCAAGTGATGTTAAAAGGTATAGATATGTTTCGGTTCATGCCTTTTCAAAAAGCTTTAATCGAAACGCGAGCAATAAACCAAATTCGTAAGAGGTGATATGGTTATTTGATATCTATATTTTCAAATTAGTTTCTTTATTTGTTCAGCTTTGCTTAGTCTGACACAAGGCCAGTTGTTCCTGATGTTTCTAAGCTGTTATTCATTCAAGTATTGACCGAATTCGATGATGCTTAACTCCTGTAATCATGCAGGAACCGGTGCTTTCCGCGTAATATGTCAACTCGATATCAGGTTATTATGATGATAAATACCGTCTCAGACATATTGCTATAGGGAAGGGCCGGACAAACATTTTTCATGAAGAGTGGCATCATTGTTGAACGTGTGCAAAATGTGCCGTATCAGAATAACAACTCGAATTTTTTAGTGACAATCGAAATAACAATCCTACATGCGCACGTTATATGTATTTGTGTATTATGACAGTGAATGCTAGACATCTCCTCACAGAGACTTAAAGTAACAGAAATGTGGTTCTACAGAAGGATGCTGAGAATACCATTGACTGGACATGTAAGCAACGACAAAGATTTAAAGGAAATAGAAAAAGGGACATTTAGACTTAACAACAGAAAAAGACAGATGAAATTTTAAGGGCAAATAACGAGGAAAGAGGGCTTGGAAAATTTAACACTCACATGATATATTGATCGCAAGAGGGGCAGAGGAAAACAGCGCATAATCTACCTAACGAGCTTGTGTACATGGACGACAGAACAGGGGTTAGGAGAGATAGAAAAAGACAAAATTTACTAAGAGCTACAAAAGACAGAACGTCCTGAATGAACATGGTACATAAAAGAAGAAGAATGAGATTTGTGCAAGTGAAAGTTTTTTTTATATATATATATATATAATCAGGATTCAGTTTACTCGTTAATGTACACAAGACAAACTGGATATTCAAATCTGTCAGCTGAGACCGATTTTGATTTTGCTGATGAAAATAAAAGAAAAGAAAAGCAAAAAAAAAAAGAAATATATAAAAAAAGAAATGGTTTCCGTCTTTGTTCTCTTTGTTTCTGTCTTGATTAGACTGCAACATGTAACCAAAAATAACAATTTTTTCAATGTAAATTTAAAAGATAATATTTGTTGTACTCTTACTCTTAATGAGAAAGTCACCAGACAAGCCACATGCGACTTGCGGGTCATAGTTTGACCAGCCTTGCTATAGGTTGATGGTTAACAAGTTGAACTTGAAGGTCAATCCTATTGAATAGTGAGTTCGACAGTTAATTAGTAATCATACTTGTAGTCTTGTATTGTGCGAAGCTACGGTTAGAAGATATTTAAAAAAAAACAATTTAAAGGTATAAAAGTCGTAAAAATACGAAGTTCAACAAAGACAAACAATTTCGGTATCTAGCCACCCCACCACGAGGGTTGCATGTGGCACAAGGCCGAGTTTAACGTGGGTTTCTCGAGCCCGTAGGCTCGGCCAAAAATATAGCCTTTGAACTCGCCTAGACGGGTTCAGGGTCTGTCTACCTCCCCGGACGAAACCTTGCCCTTCGGCAAAGCTTCGTCCGGGTTCCTCTCTGCCAAAGCAGAGAGTTCAACAGTCATGACCTGGTGCTCGTTACACCATTCATTCAAAGATAAACAATTTCTGCATCATATAGACGCCATAAAAAAGCTGAGACATTCTATAATTTAGGAATGTTTTCTATTGTGCTGATGTTTAGCAAACTTAGTTTGTTTGATTGTTACTAATAAATCGGTTATTCGTCTATGACATCCATACGCTTCTTCCTGATGGGTGTCTTATCTTAAGGATTTTGGTTGTGTATATATTAAAAGTTAACGACACAAGGCGATACTCTGTGGTCGCACAGTTTCCACCTGACTCGGAATAATTCGGTCTCATTCATGAAAGAACTAATCTGCTAGATTCTGTCATTGACCACATCCAACATCCTGTTGTCCATATCTTCACCATAACCCTGGCATGGGTCGCTTCCAAGAGCTATGCTTTGTCAAAAGACAACCCGTGATTTGATCGTTATGGTTTTAAATTCAGAACTATCCTTCTCTTAGACTGATTACCAATAGCTATAGAGCGCAGTCTGTCCTGTTATTTAACCCGTAGCTTGGGGGAGAATAGACGGATTCATACCTTTCCCAAATGAATGTAACGAACTTGACATGAATCCGAACCCGGATCTCCAATTTCTCATTCCAAGTCGCAATTCATTACACTATCCGTACATCCTCGTTACTACTGAGTGATCAGTTCAATCATCATTGTGCGACCCATACAAAAATTACACATTTAATCAGCCAATAATAGTTAACAAATCGTAAAAATAACCAATCAACAACTAGTTATTTACTCTCCCCCCACCCACATTGGTAGGGATATGGTACATGGCCTTTTTTTTGGAGTGCTTATGCGCGTACATGTGGGCCGAGACGAATAATTGCTCGGTTCGCGATAACATCAATATTCCACCTATCCTCCCCCTCTTTAACTAAGCAACATCTATTGTCCACAACAAAATATTTAAGGAAGTATGATATTGTTGTCAAGTTGTTGCTAACAAACTTAGACATTTCAGTTTTATTTAACCAAGAAAATGTTTAGCCTCATCAGAATTTTAAAGTTAACCTACGAGATAGTTTGGCGCTTGTGCGACCAATGTAAGAATTTCATGTTGTTTTTACATAGGTCACACAAACACGATACTCTCTCGTAGGTTGTCACTTATCAGAACTTAGTGCAATTCGTGCGCATATGGCCCATCCTATTCACAATCAAAATACAACCATTAACATAGGACAATATTAGTAGATAATACCAAAATACTACCTATTACTTACTGCATAGAGAGACACAAAATACTCGAAGATAAATAAATTATCTAGATTAAAAGAAATAATATCCATTAAATAATGTATCTTTCACTGCAGGAGACGGTATTTTAAAGTGTATATAAAATATTTCATTTGCTCGTATAATAATAATAATAATAATAATCTATATTATAAAAGATGGGCTAATTCTTTGTCCATCACATACTGGTTGTATGCGATTTTGCGTGCGCGTATGTAATGCATATGAGTGTACCTGTGTTATGCGTGAGTGACTTACACGTAATTGCGCCATTTAATGTACGCACACACATATACACACAATTTGAGTTTGAAATAAAATATTGGAATAATACATTCTTCTCCCATTCAGTTTGGACAACCTATACCATGTGCTGAGCAATAAAATCGCAAAATTGGCGACAAGAAAAAAAAATTAACCCTAAAATAAGTTTTATTGAACTTTCGGAAATTATTCTGTAATAAAATCCACAGCAAATTTGAAACAATATAAAGTTTCTTAAGTCTATGCAGAAACAATATGTAGTTTTTGAGATCTAATTTTAGCCTTGCCCGAAAAATAATATTTCGATAAAAAATCCAAACATCATTCAATTTGTAATAGAAAAAAAAATTACCTTTCGGAAATACATTCATTACAGAGTGTATGCATTAATTTTAGTATATTACGTTTAACTTGAAAACGGCTAATTGATCAGGGGCAATGCAAGCCTGTTATATTAGCAGTAGTGGCTGCTGTCACTTTTATTATACAAACCTTTCAAGGCAATATTATACGTATTTCAATAAGTATAAATACCAACATACTTATATTGTATACAGAATTTAACATGTTTAAAAATTCCTGGTTTCGATCTGCACATTCATATGCGCCATATTGATTTTAATATGAGAAACTGATTTAATTATTATTTATCCAGTTAATTAATCCTTAAATTTGCGAGTTTACTTTGAATTTAAACTTATCTCTAAAATAAACATTGGATTTTTGAATATGTTGTTTTCATTTTTCGCCAATAATTGAAGTTCGATAAGTCATGAGTAATCGTGCCTATGTTTTTAAAATAGTCTAAAACCCTTATTTAAATACGTAAAATTATTTTTCTTTTTTTTACGGATTAGTTTTAGGCTAATATCTTTCAAATAAAAACTAGAATTTAACTTCAAATAAGACATTTAAATTAATTAAAATGGATTTTTAATTATTTTTTTTAGTAAATTCGTGACAATACCTAAGAAAATACAAGTGGGATGTGTGTCAAAATGGTGTGTTTAAAATTAAAAAAAACAAACTTTGAAATAAAGATTTAGGCCAATTTAACACTAAAAAAATAAGGTAGTCAATGAAATACAATTTATTATTTAGAGATATATTATTTTTAATGTTTTCGCAGAAGAATTTTTATCAGTGGGTCGTCCTTTTCTACACAAAGATTTTAAGCATTCTCTCTACTCTACATTTTAAGAATGTTTCACATTTTAAGACGTACTAGGATTTCGAATCAGTCAGTCAGTTAAGTGCCATACGTGATACATGTTTGGGCGATCATGTATCTTTCGATACATGACTGATGAGGCAGAATATTTTCCCCCAATAGGATTGCCATTTTTTCTGTGGTAGACTGGTTGCCAACCAAGGCTAAATAATCCAGGAGAATTCTCGAATTCTAGAAGAAGTGTTGGATTCATACCTTTCCCAAGAGTATTTGTGCGTAAATGAATCTAATGAACACGACTGGAATTCGAACTCGGCTCTCTAGTCGAGTCCGTTAGATTCACTGACTTATAATGTAGGCAGATCCTGTCTACTTGAAAAACTGGCCCAACACAATATTCCTATCTTCATTTGGCCTTGTGCTAGAGACTAAGCTAAGTCTAAATAATTAAAAATAGCGAATTTTATCAATGTAGTCTTGTAGTTTTATTCAATACAATTGACCAGCCTCGTTATGGAATATTAACAGCATATAAATATTTAAAAATAAAATTATTCAAATTCGTTATCAAATACGGCAAAGGTAGAGCAGAGAGATTTTATGTTTTTTGGTAGAGTTAATTGCAAGAAATTTACCAGGGCAAGGTAATCCCTGACATCCAAAATGCTGTTCTGGGAATGATCTGGTGTTAGCCTATGAAATTCTCATTAAAAACAAACTGTGTATGTCAAAAATACATTGTTACACACGACCCTCAAAAGTAGGCAAGGACTCCACCACTTGTATAAATAATAAATAATATATTGATTATAAGAAAAAGCAATCGATACGAATAGTGAGAACTTTATTAGGCTTAGACATATTTTCAAAATCCTTCCTATCTGTCTCGTCAGATGTGTACATTTTTTAATGAAATTAACTGTAAAAGTATTATAAATTATTCAATAACAAAAACTAATTTGTGAAATTCATATAAAAGAACGGAATTTGATTTGTAAAAGATTTGCAGTCAGTGTTGTAAAAATAAATGACCCATCCGTATTTTAAATGCTCCATTCAGATTTGTCATAGAGGGAGCTGAGGCTAGGTGATGCCATCCCCAAGAATTCCATTTGTCCTATCCTCTGTGAAAATAATGCGAACTAATTTTACAGTATGCAAATTCTTACTTGCACCCCCACCCCCGTACCCGACTTAATAGATGCCTTATATTCAAAATGGATATGGGGATAGCTACATTGCAACCGTTCTACTTTGGGTTTTTATATTTCTTTCACTTTATTCTTATTTTTGCTATAATAAGCGAAAACCTGTCCATCACAATGGTCCCGCGATGGTATCTCCCACTTGGAAAATGAAACGTTTATGCAAATTTGATATGAATTCAGTCAATTTTTTTTCAAATGTTTACCTTGTTCACGATACCTGCTTTTAAAATTGATTCGGTGCCGTGTAAAATAACAATATTTCTCGTTTTTATGTTCTTTGATGTCTTCCGTTTTAAAATCAAAACCTGAGGCAGCAGGGAAAAAGTGGATATTTCAAAGGTCTAGGATTTTCCATTGTTAGCAAATCCACTATTTCAAGTACATCGTCTACATTACCAGAAAGCGGATGTCCATTGACAATATTTTATTCTTGCTCAATCATAGAAACAACGAAACGAATAACGCAATCACAAAATAGGAACTTTTTAAAAACTTTCATTTCATTTTCTTTTTTTTTTTATAGTTTTCCTTTTCTTTCTTTCTTTTTTTTTATATTTTTTCTTTTCTTTCTTTTTTTCATAATAAACATTTTAAAAAGATCCACTTACCTCGAAAAAAAAAGAAGCCCTCCGACAATAAAGCAGACGAAGTAAAAGGTGATAGCGCGTCGAACGCAACTTGAACTGAGCAATCAATATTGTTACTATCGTTTAGAAAAGGTCTTAATTCAAATCCGACGATATTTTTTTCTCATCCGGTAGAACATCACACTGAAACTTGTTCACGCCCAAAGTAGGTTTTAAAATAATCAAACTGTCGACTTTGCAACTAATCCTCTCGCTTAAACGAAAATCAGTGCATAAAAAAAAGTAAAGGTCGTATCTGCAATTTATAGGCCAGTAGCAGAAAGGTCAGTGTTTGCTCAAGCTGGCAATTTAAAATTTTGCGCAAGCTATTCATGAAATGACATTCTCTACTCGTTTATCTGTGGCAATAACCGTCACATCAAAATCTATCGATCTGTTAATTTAAGCGATTGCTACATTAATTGACGTGATTTCCCACAACATCATATGAAAGTAGATCAATAAATCCGTAGCCTTATGAGGAAAAAATATTTAATGTACACAGCAAATACTTCTTTTACAACATGATCACTTTCCTGGACAATGCAATTAGTCCAAGGCTTCTCCATAGATCACATTGATCGAACATTATATAAAGAAGATTCGAAAAAAAAAGCTGTAAATTTATTTATCCACGCTTATATATATATATTTTCAATAGCATTTCGGATACAATAACACATATATTTTCGATGTCCTCTTATTACTAAGAGAAAAAAACAAAAAAAAACAAGAACAACATCTATTATATACCTGAAGATGTCTGTAGGAACAGACGAAAGCTTGTAGTAAAAATAACAACTAATACGGCAGAAATTTATATAAACAAGGATCAATTCATTCATAACGGATCTGGAGGTTTTTGTGTACTATTTGAATTGTTTGCGATGATGGATGTCTCGCCATTTAAATCATTAACCTTTGCATTAGTTTTGTGTGAATAATTCATGTATATATATATATATATATATATATACTAGCAGAGCTATACGGCGCTTCCCGGGATTTAAGAATAAATCTATAACAACAATATAACTTCAAATTCATTTATTCAAACACAAAAATATCATTTCAACAGTCTTTATACTACAATACTTTTCAGTAGATATTCTTTGTCTTTCCTTGTGAAGCCTAAACAAACAAATTGGTTTTACTTCCCACACTTGAACAACCAACATACAACTGTCCATGAAAGAAACGGGATTCTTCTAACTGTAATCCAGTAACTGATAGAGTCTGGCCTTGCGCTTTGTTAATAGTCATAGCAAAACTTACTCGTATTGGAAGCTGAAGTCTCCTAAACATTAATGGAATATCCGATCCTGATGGAATAAGGGGAATCCTTAGAATATAGACATCTTTGCCTTTTCCAAACCCAGTAAGAACTGATGCTTCAATTAGATGTAGCATCAACATCTTAACCACCAGTCTGATTCCATTACAAAGTCTTGGTGGGTCTAGATTCCATAATAGTATTATAGGCACCCCCATCTTGGGTTCCAGTCTATGTGAAGGTAATCCGAGAGGTTCTAGAGAATTCAGAAATTCCGTTGGATAATTGACTACCTGTTCAGGATCTGGAATGTTAACCACTGACCTGTAGATATGAAATGTTTCGGGGGAGGGGGGGACTGTAACAGCTGGTCATTGATTCTCTCAACTGCTTTGTTCTTTGGAGCCAGTGTACATAACTAATTGTAGTTTTTGTAATTATGGTGGAGCTTTGCGAAAACCTTGGCCTTAAGGTCATCAGCAGTACTGACAACATTGCAGGCAGGGCTAATGGTCATCTCTCCATTGAAATCTACGTTGCCCTTGCTAAGTCTCAAAATGTTGCAGAAGAACTGAGCTGGAACCTGATCTTCAAATAATTGTGCTCTTATGTTGCTGCCGAGAGTCAACGTTCGAATATGCCGCCATAACGGAAAAGATTTGAGACATGCTCTGACTTCATCAACTCTGGTTCTTTTTGGTATGACTGGCAGTGTTTGCCTAGAGTCCCCAGAGAGCAAGAGTGTTATACCTCCCATAGACGACTAACAATCCCTAATGTCTCTCATGGTTCGATCCAATACTTTCAGAACTGCCCTGTGTGTCATGGTACATTCATACCATACGATGAACCTGCACCTTTTTAGCACATAGGCCAATTCAGAGATTCTGCTCCACAAATTGGATTATCGGATGAAGTCAAGTCCAATGGAAGCTCTGAAGTTAAATGTGCAGTTTGGCCATCAGGCAGCAAAGTTGCAGCAATACCAGATGAGGCTGCAACCAAAACTATGCCCTTGTGTTGTCGAACTTTGGCCAAAAGCAGCTTCGTAACAAATGTCTTTTCTGTCCCTCAAGGAGCATCTAGAAAGAACATTGCATCTTTGGAGAAGCGGACACTGTCAACAACAGAGTCATAAGCTCTCCTTTGGCACAGAAGAAACCGTCGCTCATTTTCATCAACATATGCACGCAGGATATTGCTATCATAATATGTTTCTCTCAACATCTCTGTGGGTAAGGTATCGGTCCCAGTCTGATGGGTTTCGGGCAGCCTATATGTCTGTAACACATTCCCTCCAATAGAAACGACATATAATTTTCTATAACGATTAACGCCCTGTTGTAAATTTCATCACTGAAATCAATTTCCATAGCTCGAAATTGGAGTTGGGCTTTGTGCTTAAAGTCTTCAGATAAGCTATCCCTATACTTATGTTACAGAGAGGCAGGATCAGTTAGTTTGAATGTTTGCAATTGGACTGCAAAGAGTGACCTAAGACTCCCAGAGTGATTGTGACATAATAGTCTTCAGTCATTGTTGCATCTCACTGGGCATCATCTTTAAACAAACCTCGACTCAAGCATGCTTCTCGGTAGGTTGTATAATCCAGTCCGTCTGGAAGGATGTTGGGCATCGAACTTCGTGAAGAAGGACACGAAGATAAAAGCATTCATAATGGCTGGGATATACTAGCCACTCATCAGACTTAATTCCAGGGTGTTCCGATACATCTTGACCTCTCAATCTACGCACCCATTCCTTTTTGCCTTTCCAGACGTGATGACATTTGGGAGTACAGAAGTGTGCGGGCAAAAGGTTCATTTTGGCACAGCTTGAAGAAAGCTGTGAGTGTCGTATCATTGGGTTTGTGCGCTACCTGAACAGCATTTGCTTCAGTGAAGTAAACACGTTGATCGTTTTCCAGAAGAACTGCAAGTTGCACAATAATCGGGTGTCTTTCATGTAATGGGAAGCTAAATAAGCGCCAAAATGCCTCATTACTACTAATGTATCTGCCTATTTGATACTGGGTTAGCTCATCTGGGATATTTTCCTGCTGTAAGCTAAACATGGCCGCATGTGATCCCTTCTTGACGTAATGCCTTTGACAGCAAGGGACAATAGAGTACTATCCACCGGTTGTTAACCTCATGTTATCCAACCTCATCTGGGCTCCTACGCCTGTAAAAAGCGTATCCATCATTACCAGACATGGTGAGTTGAGGTTAAAGCCGCTCCCACACAGGCCATGTGCCATGTTCCTTTTAACAATTTCATAGATCTCCTTCTCTGTCGATGGATTTGGAAACTCTGCCGGGAATACCCTGTCAATTTCATTAAAGTGGATTTTTGTTGCCTGACAAAGCAGAATGTGAGCATGTGGTAGCCCCCGTTTTTGTCACTCACTTATGCACATGCCACACTTTACAGGCCCAAATGTTTCCCCTTTTTAATCAAATCCGTGAGCTTCTCCAACTTCCGGTGAAAGACTCTGGCAAGGAGGTCAGGTCTGTCTTTGGCCTTTTGGTACACAAAATGTTCGTCTTCAACTGCCTTCTACTCTGGGTTTCATGTAACGGTTACGAAGAGCTCTAGCCTACCATAGTGGCGTATATAGATCATGGCATCCTGCGTTCTTTCATGCGTGTATCGAGGCCCTCTGTGAAGCTTGAACGTAATTTTCCAATCGCAGTTGTTTTTGTTTCTAATGAAACACAGTTCCTCAAACTCAATTCTAGTAACCATATTAACTCCATATTGATGAAAGAAATCTCGAGAGTGATGAAGATGATTGAATGAATTGCCACACGTCATAAAACGGTGTCTAATAGTTTAATCTGGTGGTCGATGAGGCTAGACTATTTCTTTCTAAAGTAACTAATAGCTATACTGAACATAGAGATAAAACAACATTAACATTTTCTACAAAAGCCAAATACATGTCAACTATAAGAAAGACGAATTTTCTCTTAGAAATATTATAAGGAAATACACAACCCAACTCAACCTGAACAAGAAAACTAAATTATCTATGACAAAGAATTTAAAACAGCTAACCTTATCAGCAAAAATAACAATACACTCGCAAAATCAAAACTACAAAGAAAAACATTATTTACGAATTCAAATGCCCTTTAAGGAACTGTTTCTGATCAAACTAAAATCATAAATAATTACATTGATCTTACTAATACACGTTTATCCAGATGACTTACGTTACACCTACCCGACCATAGCTCCATTAGGACACATTTAAGCAGGTACAAAATTCTAGAAGACTTCATCCGAAACATAATAGTAGAAAATACTAGCATAATAACCTCATCAACATGTAAAATAAAAAAGATTAAAAATAATGGAAGCCCCAATTATAAAAAAGAAAAAGCCAACACTCACTAACATTAACTATGAAAACGGCCACAATGTGCTGACCGTGTTCGGAAAATAAAACATTCCTATAACTTCAGACACATACATAAAAAGCCGACATATTTAGTTAAAAATAAAAATCGCCCTTGATAATAGATAAAAAAATAGCAGAAAACGCTTGTATATGCAGACGTTGTGGGCAGTTTTTACACATTTTGACCACAAAAGAAAACACAAAAATCGCAGTACTTTGTCAGTTGTTTTTTTACAAAATATGTATAAAGGGGGTATGTTATATTTCTGGGTAAAAGTGCATAATATCAGGGATAGAATGTGTATGTGGACACTGAGGCTAACATCGAGCGCTAATAGTCTGTTTCATGCTTGAACGCAATCTTCAGGCCTGATAATTGCGTTCTATCTTCGTGGCCTGAAGCTAAAATTCATACAAATAATAAACATACATTTGTTCCTCATTGTTTGCTACAATGTTTCATGCAGGTAGCAATCATCAGGCAAGAGTCTCGCCTAGTTTGTGCCTGACGATTGTCACGTGCATGAAGCACAAAGTTGTACCAAACAGTAAGGAATAAATATATATTTATTATTATTAGCATATATATATATATATAATAAAAATATAGTTTTAAGGTATGCCATGTTTATGTGTAAAAGTGCTTAATATGGAAATATAAAAGTTGACACAGAACAACGAGCAGCAAAAGTCTGTTTTATGCCTAAAAATTGCGTTTAAGCATGAAACAGACTGTCGCTGCTAACCTCAGTGTCCACTTTATGTATATATATATACACGCACGCACACACACACACAAACTTCTCATCTGCAGACTTCCACAATCAATGGACTTCGGATGCAACAGACAAAATCTGAAGGCAAAATAAACGAAAGTCTGTAGGAAAAAACTTCCAAATCGTCAGCAATGTATTTCAAAATTTGCGGGCTTAACGGAACGAGTTTTATTAGTCCTGAAAATGACCACTTGGCGGCGGTGGCAGCCCTTTCAATTGTAAACAAAGACGGGTGTACATTATATAAAGTGCAATATATTTAGCGCGTGCGTGAGAAAGTAGCTGTGAGAAATTTATTATTTTGATTATTTCGATTAAATTTATTTATGCCATATATACATGTTTATAGTATTTACATTATGATCATAACTACTGGCAGTTACTATCGTGGTTTTACAACTCAAAAATAATCCCTTCCCATCTACGGACAATCGGCTTTAACAGACCATCCATCCTATCAGTCCGTTGATGAGAGTTTGTCTGTATGAAATGGACTAAGTCCGACAATTATTTTAATATATTTTCTGTTTATACATTAATTAATACAAATATAAAGTTTGTCACTTAGCTCATTGGTGTTATGTTTTAGTATCTTGAGTTCAGAATTTCATAGACGAATCCTCCTGCAATTACTATGTTCACCCGTCAGCAATTGGCTCTTTATATTTCTCATTTTTTTTCTTTTATATATGCACTTGTGTAAATTCATTGAAACAAAATCATATTTTTCCAGTGAAACATGACCCACTGAACATGTTAGTACTTTGTATGTCCATTCCACAAAGTCGTTCCTTGCAGACTGAACGCAGATTCTCGATTGGATTTAAATCAAGAGAGTTTCCGGGCCAGTCTATAGTACTTTGATGTGCTCACTGCTAAGGCTTGCTAGTGTGTTCGTGCAGTGTTACAATTTCCGTACGCTTCTTTAATTTCCACAAGGGTGTAAGCACTTTTCATTGGTGGAAGGGTAATGTTTTTCCTTTCATAGTATAATTTTTTTTTTAAATTCATAAAAAACGATTTTACAGTTTTTATTGGAAAACATAGTTAAATAAATAAAGCTTTATTTAAACACATCAGAACAATTCCTCATGGGTTTCATTTCTTGCACACAGCACATCTAGACAATTCTCAGTTTCTAACCATGTGCTTTGGAGTATTTCCTTATCGTACAAATGTAGGAAAAATATTCATTACACTCATACACAAACACTTCCACCCCTCTAGCACTCTTCACAAGATATTCAATAGAAACACGGTAAAAATCAGCTACAGTTGCATCGAGAAAATGATGCAAATAATAGAAAAGCACAACAGAAAAGTAAAAAAACAACATGCGCATAAACCAAACTTACCTGTATCTGCAGAGTAAAGAACTAACGTACCTTAAATGGTAATTGCATGCAAAACGATGTAATATATCAAGCCACTGTAAAATCAGCAGATAATGAAGAAAAAAATATACATAGGGGTAACTGAAGGGCCCTGAAAACAGAGAAACTATGCATGCAGAACATCCTTTACAAGTAGTAAATGAGCAAACAATACACTGTTTTCTAAACCTATATGGGAAATTAAAAACAAATTACACCAAAAATACCATGGAAAATAAGGAAAAATGAATACCTTGTAAAATACCACGATGATAAATGCAAATATATACACTATATACAATGCAGATAAGGTAACATACTTTAGGCCAAGCAAACACCTTAAACTAAACAAATAAGATAACCAGCTTCATAGGAAAAATGCATAAAATTAACAAAAAATCTAAATAAATTAATCAAGTAAATAATAAACAAATTAACAAACTATGAATGCTGTCATAAACACAAGTAAATGTAATAATAATAAGTAAGAAATTAACAACATTATAAAATAGTTACAAATAACTGCATTTGATCCATAATTATTTATCTAGAATAATTGATCTAGAATAATTTGAAACATAACCATTACTCCTACCCAGTAACTGTTAGGATAATGCATTAGCTCTTATTAACCATAATGCACCATTGATCAGCATATATAGTTAAGTCAAAACACAACACACATGGCCTTGAAGATTGTGTTCAAGCATGAAACAGACTGCCATAGCTTAGTCTGACCCATGTCCACTTTTATATTTACATATGCACTATCACTGTATTACGATAAATATACTTGATATAGAAAAATAATTTTACTGACGGTAAGTAACTCGGATACATTTTATTTCTATTAAATGAAATATAGTCTATAAAAACTAATGATGAAAATATTTTAAAGTTGTAATTAAAACTGTAGTTAATTAAAATGAATTCTAACCTAAACTTCTTTTAAATTGTAATTAAATAAATAAATAAAGTCTACTAAATCAGAGAAATGAGAATTTTACTTTAGTAATATTTAAATATAAAATTTTTAGAAAATCGTAATATACTTTAAATATACGGAAAAAAAATGCCGTAAGAATTTTAGCCGTTAACAATATAATTTTTAAAAAAATCTAGACGACAGGCTTTTAACGGAAGTTAGATTTCATTGAAAAATACATCCTTTCCACGACCCAAACGTAGCAATAACTGATACATTAAATTATAACATATTGAAAACCCAGCCACCCTGTCTAGAAAAAAAATAGATTTATCTGTAACCTTGGAAACATGAATTTTGTTTTAGCTGTGTATTTAAAACCCAATAATTTTAAAAAGTTACTCCAAAATTCGCTTGAGGATGAAATGGAACTAATGTCTTTAAATTTAATCACAAATTTAAATTCGTGGCTTTTAGCTTCCATTTTTGAAACATGGTTAGAACTGTGTAGCGAAAAAAAACATATTTTAAATCAATTAATTTATAATATTAATGCTCTGTAAAATTACATTGAGCACTATTTTGTAAAAATAAAAATATCTATAAGAACACCGGATTATATATCTTGCTGTTCTTTCTTTTTATTTATATATATATGTAATATTTTTATTATAATAAATTACGATAAAAAAATTTTATATTGCTATACAAAAACTTTCATATTTCAGTACTAACATTGTACTTCCTCAGGCAATTCATTAGGGTAAATTTAACTTCCGAAAAAAGGTAAAGATTGGTTTTTAAATTTCCCTAATAAATCGTTTTTATCACAAGTTATGTACCATCACCTGAGAAAGTATAATCTTAGTACTGAAACATGAAAGTTTGTGTCTAGCAATGTAAAATGTTTTTATTGTAATTTATCATAATAAAAATATTATAATATTTTGCTCTACTTTGTATTGAGCACGTTTTTTTTTTAAGTAAATGCTATGAACTGTGGACTTTTACTCCATCTGTTATTTCTCAATATATATATAGTTTTTTTTAAATAGACTGCTCCACTATCTTAACAGTAGGTTATTAATATTAATATTTTAATTTTACAATGGTCAGTTTTCAATTAGTACCTGAAGATTGTTGCTTACATAAAACTTAGAGTTGTACCCAATGGTTAGGAAAAAAATGTATATTTATGATTAACAGTATAAATTTAGCTGTTATTTTATGTCGAGTACTTTTATTACTATCAGCACTCATTCTTTAATATTTTATATATCCTATGATCAATCTCACCTTGTTTAATAATGGAAGTGATATGCTGAAAGTTTTTAAAAAATAGAAAGATGCTCACTCAAATTCCAGCTGCACTCAACGCACGAAGGCTCAAAATAAATACTCATACTAGTATTCCAAACAACACTAAAAATACATCTCAAACAGTCAAAATGTGAAGAGAAACTAAAAACACCAAATGAAAACCTCCTTGAAAATGGCTAAGGAAGTGGCCAAAAGTGCTTGGGCAATGGACGATATGGACAGTTTTAGTACTCCCTCACTTCCGTCAAATAGAAAAATGTAAGAACACTGGAAAAACTCAATAAAAATTAATAAAATTTTTCTTATCTATCATATTTAACAAAAGATGTTTAAAAAGAAAGGTTGCTGCCCAAATATACATTAATCATATATATATGTATAATGGACTCTCCCGCTGGTTTCAACGTATGAGGATCTGACAATTGATTCAGTTATGAAATTTTGTGCGATAATTTCAAGTGGCACTTAAGACCCGTTAGTGATTTACAAAGGAGGCTGCATATGGAGCAAGATGTAAGGATTGAGGGATGAGATCACTTTTAGATTGGCTGACCTTTTAGATCTTGCTCTTGCTTCTTGAAGACAATTCAGACAAGCTGATTGAAAACTGCTGAGTCCACTAAAACACGTTGACCTCTAAGGCTAAGCTCTCAAGGGTGTTATGAGGTATATTGACAGCTGACAAGGTCAGTATATATATATATATATATATATATATATATATATATACTGACCTCACTTTTATATAAAGCCAGTGCCAATTTACAGAGACATTGACCTTTTCAATTGTAACTTGTTTTTTGCAGCATTAAAACAAAATGTGCATTATAATCATTCATTATCATCATCATTATAATTATCATCATCATCATTCATTATAATTATTGCAAGTTCCTCTCACAAACACTTTGGTGTTTTAAAAATGTGACTTTTTATATTGTTTTCTTCTGTGATCTGTAATCTGATTAAGTTTAGGATATTAGATATTGAATATTCCCAATCATGGTCAAGATGTATAAACATGACAGGAGAAATTAAAATGTTTTTAACCCATTCAATGCTAGAAACCCTGGCGAAAATTATGGAAGTAGGACACCTGAAGGATGTCCACTTTAGGTTTTTTTTGTTCAACAGCAAATAAATTAATCAATGTTAAGAGACAAAAACATTTTATTTAATAGCTCAGGGATGGCCAAACCATGGCTTGTAAGCCACATCTTGCTCTTTGACCTTTAATATGCAGCTTGTGAAAATATGTTGGCTGAATTCCTTTTTTTATTAAACATAGTTAAAAGGTAAATAAAATAATTTTAAGCGTTATAATTATTTACTAGGTTTGAATTGAGACCACATTGCATTAAAATGTAAGTTTATTGTTAATGTGTATGTAATAAAAACGTATGTGTAAATTTTGTTCATGTCTTGCAGCTCTTAAACATCTGAACTTTATCATATGTGGCTTTTACATTAAGCAAGTCTGGCCACCCCTGTAATAAGTGAACATTCTAGTTTCATAAAATATACCTTAAACAAAATAGATTAAATTACTTAAATTAATGGTATAATTTTTCCAAGCCATGTAGAGGAAAATATTGAGTTGAATTTTATAATAGAAATTTGAGGAAACTGAATAAAACTGTGGACAAGTTATATGATTCAGCTTATGTATTGTACAGAAAAGTCACACATGAATTAATGTTTCTGTTATGATGTTGATTTGGGGTTAGTAGAGACAAACGCCAAATAACACGTAACAATAAAAAGGGTTTTAATAGGTTGGTAAAAAGGTACAGAAATCGCCTGAGTAGTCAATAACTAGCTCAGCTAAGAACTTCTCTGTCTATCTATCTTCACCATGTCAACTGACATGCCACTATTTAAAGTCTTTGTTCACAGACGCAGACAAGTTCATCTTCAAGAGGGGTGGTAGGTTTCCGACAACAGTTTCTTTCCATATAAATATGTTCTTCAGATAATTCCCTATTTTCATTCAACAATAATGGCACGTTTGTATTTATGTGGAGGATTTTCTTGAGGCTGAATCCAGTCTGTTGAAAAGTTTATTATTGTTGAGAAACCTGTTCTTGCTTAGAAGCTCTGTATCAACATCTTTTAAATATTTGAATCTTAACATCATTTCTAGAAATGACAGTTTGACAGTGGATCAACTTCAATATGCCTCATCCTTATTACCAGTCACTTTCAATCACCAACATACTGTTCAGTGAACTTATGAGAAGAAATACTGTAGGTGATTTATTGATCAACTAAATTTGTTCGCAACTAGCAGCAAATCAAAAATTACCTTTGACAAATGAGTTTTAAATGCTTCCTACAATAGAGATGTTCTGTTGACATTGAATAAATTTATACAATAATCCATGACGATGTGGAATTGTTTCTCCAAGAATATGATGAAATCTTGTTCCCTTGAGTGCTTCTCTGATGCAACCTTTGTGAACTATTCTGTTGGAAGCTCTCAAGGGAGTTTATAATTTCTTTCTCTTTAATCAATTTACTCCAAGCAAGACAATAAAGCCACTAAGACACTGGGAGCTACTGGGAGTGAAAGAGAATAAAAATATTTTAAAAGGAACCAGAAACCCAATCCAAAACAGGAAACATGGAATAAATCTCCGTTCCTATTCAAAAATCGGGATTGGAATTTGAATGCATTTTATAATAGAGCTGAAGTATTGAGAGATAATGACAAGGAAATACACGTGTTATATTTAACAAGGAATTTATTTACAAGTTTACACATTTGGAATTGTCAGTTGCTTGTTTCAGGAAAAGGAATCAAATATTTAAAATTTGTAGTTTCAATGAATTGTCAAAAAGAGAAAATGTTCATATTAAATCATCAGACACAAAGTAATATTGCAAAAAGTTTAAAACAAATTGGGAGAGATCGTTTTTCACATAAAAGTTATACAGTTGTATTTAACATAAATGAAAAGATATATTTTAAGGTACTTAGAGCTCTATTCAACTCCAAAGCTTTGAAATTGCCCTGCCCTCATTAGAGGCTGACACTGTATCAGCGTGTAATTTGACACTGGTGTTATTCAGACACGTGGAACTCTGCTTCTTTCTGCCTTTTCTCTCTCTCTGCCTTGATTCAACCTTTTCTGCCTATTTATATCAAAAAGCAACTTGACATCAGCTTGTTACTTTTTTCTCAGTTTGTAAGTCATTCCCTTTTCCATTGGTCAAAATAAATTTTCACATGGGCTCGTTACACTTTGCCTTGATCTTTTCTTCTTCCCAGAGCCAATCCTTTTTCTATTGGTCAAAATAAATTTTTGCACAGACTTGCAAATTTGAAAACAGGGAAGAGAGTTATTTTTATTTCGTATTCACCACAGAGCTACTATAGATGACTTGTTGAAATTGAATAAATATATACAGTATGACGGCTTAAAATTGCTTAACCAAGAAAATCACCCAAAATCTTTCTCTCTTGAGTGCTTCTCTGAGGGAGCCTTTGTCAACCATCCTAAAGGAAGCTCTGAAGCAGTTTTATTTTTTTTTCTTTTGCTTTAACTTGCCTATGAGAATAAGGATTTGAATGCTCTCCACAACAGAGCTGCTATAGATGATCAGTTAAAATTGAATAAATTAATCAATTTAATAAGCCATGATAATGTTAAAGTGTTTCCTCCTAAGAAATCTTGTTCTCTTGAGTGCTTCTCTGATGCAGCATTTGCCAAACACCCTACCAGAAGCTCTCAAGGATTTTTTCAGAATTTTGTTTTTTAGGGACCCTGAAAAAAAAAAAAAAATACACACACACCATCAGTTTTATCTAGTGGTAATAAAGAAAACACAAAAAAGTGGTTCAGTGAATTTTGTCTGTAGAAACTCTGGCATTGTTTGGCTGTGTGTTGATGCAGCTGTTTTTTATGAAAGTATCATTTAAAGAAGTGACAGATTGAACTGAGATGAAAATAAACTGTTTCACGGATAATAAAGGTTGTACAGAGTCAATGTGTTCTACAAAAAAGAAATGTAGAAGATAAAAGGTTTAGGGTATTCTGCTTATGTCACCTGTAGCTCTTTCTCTTTCTACTACACACCATGAGTGTCATCTACAGAATTATTACTCTCCTCTAGCAAGAAATGTAGCTGCTTATATAGTAATGTGTTGATATGTTTGCATAGGTGTGATGTCCATTTCATCAAATCATAGTCGATGCACATGTGCACCTCCAAGCCTCGAACTGAATTTCCTATTACAGCTGCAGCAATTTGAACAGACTGCATAGTAGGTAAGCCATGCTCTGTGTTACTAAAGTTCAGAACAGACATTACCAATATTAAAGAGCAATAAGAAAGAGATAAATAGCTTTACATGGACTGCCAAATCTCAACAGAGTCCATAAAAACAGGAGTCCATAGAAAGAAATGAAGAATTGCTGTCAATGGAACTAAAGAGTAGCTCTGTTCTCTTCTTTGTAAGAAAAAAAAACTGAGATATTTAATCTTTAATAGTCTTTATCTCACTAGACTCAAACAATATGAAAGGTTTTTATCGATTAATCTCTGCTTCTTTCACCAACTAATCCTCAGAATGAAATTGTTCACAGTATCTATAATTTGTATTTATATAGTAAGAAAACTCTTAGTATTAAAATTTACATCTATGTAAATTATTAAATATTATCTGTATAATGGAAGTTTTTCCAAAATAAAATTTTACCTTAAAAAAAAAAAAAAAAAAAAAAAAAAAGTAAAAAAATAAGACTTCTAGGATTATTCCACTTGTCTACCAAAAATCTTCTGACAATCACTAGGTGACATTACTGAAGAAGTATAAAAGAAAATGGCGCACAAATCTCATTCTCTTCTTTTTTGTCTACAGGATGATTTACAGATAAGAAGATATGTCTCATTTCCCCTCTGCAGGGCTTTTTGGTTCCCAGTGAAACTCATGTTGAATACAACACCAAATAGTACACAGTATACAATGCCCTAAGCTTACTCAACTACATGTCGACATGTCTAATAATTCTTTCAAACCAATACATAAAACTGCCTTCTCAAATTTATGTTTCTCATCTATTCTGTATTTTATTTAGTTTGCTCAGGGAATAAAATATGTTGTTGTTAATTGTTAATGTATAGTTTAAAAGCTTGTTTTTTTTTTGGTGGTGGTGGGGGGGGGGGCAATTTACAGAAGAGAAAAATAAACAAATAAATAAAATACAAATAAAATAGTAGAAAAATGAACTTTTGTAGACAATAAATAAATGAACTCAAGTTATGTTTGGTAAGTAAAGTAATCCATGTAAGACGATTCACTTCCTTAATGTTCACACTAATCTCAATAAATTCTCATTAGTCATGATGAATGATTAAACTCTCAAAGAGGATCCTTGTTTTAAACAAATGATTTAATTAAAAAAAAAAAAAAAAAAAACTTGAAATTATTTAAGATACCAAGTTAAACAGATATTGTTAAGGTGCTACATAATCATGGCCCTATGCCAGACTAACCTCAGTAAATATTTATTATTGTGCAAGTGTAAGAGTATCTTTCTTTTTAATTCAATATTTTTTTGCAGGGGGGATTCATGATTAAATTTATTTTGCGTACAAAATAATTTAAAAAAACAAAAAAAACAAAATGTGGAATGTTGTTAGAGATGCACCCCACCTAAAATTTAATTTGAGTATATACATTCATGTGACAATATTAATTTAAAACCAGGAAACATTTAAAATGTGTATTGCAAAGATATATGTTCCAAAAAAATTGTCTATATTCCCCCAAACATTATTAGCTTTGAGGTTAAAAAATTTCTATAAATTGCCTCATCCAGGTATGACCATTTCATATCACCGTTTGAACCATCAATTCTCTTTAAGCATTTCTTGATTCTTGACCAATATGCTTCTCTACATAATTAGTACAGACCCCCGTCATTGGGTCAATAAATTTTAATTATGGTTGACTAGTAAATGCTGAAAGTGAAATCCAAGAGCAGCCTACCCATTATAAGCAGCCCATCCCTCACTATGAATGATAGCACCAAGAGTAACACATCGCTGCACAATTGGAAGTAAAATTTCCACACTTCTGTCAGCTGCATGCACTAAATAGCCTTTTTTTTTTTAAATCAATATCGTCAAGTCGAAAAAAAAAAAAAAAAATCCATTCTTGACGTACTACTCTTCCAACATTTTTCTTTCTTTTAATAAACATCAGAGATTCATCTTTCTTGTAGAATATTGTTGTTTTGTCCGAGTTATTGATGTGTATATTGACCATAACAGTGCTACAAATATCTCTACAATTTTGGTACCAATGTATTCAATTGCATGAAGCCTGCTGATGTAACAGGTGTTTCTATCATCCAATGGAAAATCAATTCAACAATTATCTCTTGGGAGACAGACAGGACGGGGTGCGTCTAACAACATTCCGCCAAACAAAATAGGTATATGCTTCTCCTGTTGTTAAAAAATAAAAATAGCTAACTGAAAATAAAATAAATCAATAACCTGGACATTTGAGTGTTAGTTGAATATATAAAAAAAAAAAAAACCTTGATATGCTCCATTCAATCAACACCGGTGCTGTTGATTCAACACTACGTTCAATTGAGTTCCATGATGATAAAAAATTAACTCCCTTGTTTTAGCATTGGTGTTGCTATTGGAAACGTGACGTCACAAGAAGGCTGTATTTAAAAATCAAAGCGCGCGCAAAATAGTAGCCCGAACTCAAACAGGCCATCTCTATGGTTTCAAGAAAAGAAGATATGCCAAGAATGCTCGAACAATTTTTCTGTAAGCGCACATAAAACTTGACCTTGTTTCAGTCTTGTACAAAAAAGTCTGTCAACAATACCTCCCTTTAGCTTAAAAAGAAATCTCTCGGCTGAGAGGGTCGTCTCTCTGATCAAAATTCAAATTCTTTGTAAGATTAAGAAAGTTTTTATTTTGTACATTAAATCATTTTAGTTCCGTGCATTAATATAACTATATTTAAAATGTTTCCTGTTCGTATTTTAAAATCATCTACATTACCAAACAGAAAAAGAATTTTGGTAAAATTAAAAATGTGTATTTTTTTTTTTTGGAGGAGGTGCAAAAAAGTTAATAAATAAAAGGAAGAAATATTATCGTTGGAGTCAAAACAATATAATTTTTGTTCAAGTATTAACTTTTTCTTCGTTAATCCTTATCGTCTGTACCGCTCACCATTCACATTTGGCGGGAAATATCGTAAAGTAGCCAGTTATTTTTATTTTACCAACGTATTTATTTCAGCTGTTCGTATTCATATTATTGCCTCATATCATTACATTTTTAAAAGAATATTTGGTAAATTTGCAGATTAAGCATTACCAATTGTAATAAAAATTTCCATTCTGGTGTAAATGGTGTAAAATTGCGTGATTATTTCGAAAATAAGTTTTTTTTGCGGAAATGTACCGTTTAGCAGTTATTGACACAAAAAAAAATGCGACCGTGTTGTAGCCGCGACGCAAATAAGGCCGAACTTATAGTGTCCATAACTCCTGACCTACTAAAACGGTACATTTCCGCAAACTTTGTTATTTTCGAAATAAGCATGCAAATTGATACCAAAAAGGAAATTTTCATTACAATTAGTTTCCGGGGCTTAATCTGCAAATTTACCTTCCCAAAGTTTTTACCAAAATAATAATAAAAAAAAAATTAACAAAACAACACTATTCATTGAATAAGTACTGAAAATTTCGTTTGAATCAGATAATTGCCTGAATTTGAGCAAATAAAACCGTAGATTAGAGGTTTTTTTTCTTTGGAGTAGGAAGGTGGAGCAGCAGTGTTTTTTTTTTGTTTTTTTTTTATTATTTATAATTAATTTATATTCTCTAGAAAATGTTTTAGTGAAAGACTAATGAACCGTACCCTATGGAATTTAAAATTTTATTCACAACTAGCAGTAGAGCTCGGCGTTGCCCGGGGATGTAACAGTAAGAGATAGATCAAGTTCAAGTATACTATCGACCATCATAAAGACTGAAAAATAAAAATGACAGATTATTGTTTAAAGTTGACGGACTTTTTTTTTTTTTTTTTTACGAATTGATCAAACCCAAATATTGTTTTCAATCGTTATGAGTCTACCGATTGAATAGAATTTTATTATAAACAATTGTCTTGTAAATGGAATTTTTAAAGCATTCTGAATATAAAAATAAAGAAAAAAGTGTGCAAGACAATAAGAAACACTACCTGCCAAAAAAAGTGAAGTTTTGTTGAAATCGGTTGAAAAATGTAGGAAATCCGATCCAATATATAAACAGACACACACACAACCTGAGTTTTATAATAAGTATGATTTCATTTACTAGTATTTAATAAAAATGAAACATTTGTAAATGATTTATTTTAAAAATATTAGCATTGTGGAAAACCTTGTTTGGAAGTGTAATTAAAAAAAAAAAAAAGTCTTGTAAAAATTTATTATTCATAAAAAAAATATTTCTTTAGAGCCCATAATTATTCATAAAGATGACAGCTTTTCTAATTAAATAATATCTTCTTAAGTAAGAATTAAGATGATTACATTTTTTATTTTGCGATTCAGTGCAGATTTTTATTAAATATGAAAAAAAAAAAAAATTGATTTAGAATATAAAAGAAGTCCTGCTTTCTACTAATGAAGCGGGAGACAATTTAATTTCTTCAAATTCCTGAAAGTTTCATTACAATGCGACAATTTGATTTTTGCAAACATTTCCAATTCAATGTGTTTTACATTGTTAACGGAAAAAGGGGCGCTAAATTTCCTAAATCTTTGCTGCTGAGGCAAGAAAAAAAATTTTAACCTAAATTTCAAACGTACTAGAATTGATTAAAAATTTAAAATAATTAAAAGTATTTTGGTATTTCCCTTTAATAAACATTTTCACGGTAAATCTTTGTCAAGAAAATATTTTAAAGTTGTAATTAAAATTGTAGTTAAAAATGAATTCTAACCTAAACTTCTTTTAAATTGTAATTAAATAAATAAATAAGTCTACTAAATCAGAGAAATGAAAATAAAATTTTTAAAAAATCGTAATATACTTGATGTGATAATTATTCTACAAGGGATTCCAATGACATAATTGTTCTTGAAAGAAATATAGTATATTAAAAATTAAAAGTAAAAATATTTCAAATCGTACTTACATAAAATGTATTCTTACCTAAACAAAAAAAAATCTTTGAATATACGAAAGAAAAAATGCCGTAAGAATTTTAGCCGTTAACAATTTTTAAAAATCTAGACGACAGGCTTTTAACGGAAGTTACATTTCATTGAAAAATACATCCCTTCCCACGACCCAAACGTAGCAATAACTGATTGCTTAAATTATAGACATATTGAAAACCCAGTCACCCCTGTCTAGAAAAATAGATTTATCTGTAACCTTGGAAACATGAATTTTGTTTTAGCTGTGTATTTAAAACCCAGTAATTTTAAAAAGTTACTCCAAAATTCGCTTGAGGATGAAATGGAACTAATGTCTTTAATTTAATCACAAAATTAAATTCGTGGCTTTTAGCTTCCATTTTTGAAACATGGTTAGAACTGTGTAGCGAAAAAAAAAAAAAAAAAAACATTTTAAATCAATTTATAATATTAATTCTCTGTAAATTTACATTGAGCACTATTTTGTAAAAATAAAAATATCTATAAGAACACCGGATTATATATCTTGCTGTTCTTATATATATATATGTGTGTGTGTGTTTTCTATTATACAGTCGACTATATACACTACATTCTCAGAAAACAAGAGCAATAACTATAGTAAATTTACAACCAAAAATATTTAGAATTCAATAAAACATTAGACTGCAAACAAATATTTTCTTAAATTTTAAGATTCCTAAGTACTTAAAAATGAATAAAAAGGTATTCACATCAATTACATTTTTAACGCCTAAAGCCTCCATAGAACATTAAAAGTAAATATCAATGTCAAGCAGTCAAACGCGAACACTGTTTTTTTTTTTTTGATATTTTAAACTTTAAATAATAATTCACCTAATATTCCTTAAGTTTCAAAGGTATATTTAAGGGAAAAATTTTAATAAAAGAATTACATTGCTATGAAAGACGAATAAAAATGGATGCTAATCAACTATTTAAAAAAAAAAAAAAAAAAAAAAAAAAAAAAAGGTTTTCCACCCAATTTAAAAATTAGTTATTGAAATACAGTAAGGTTGCTTATTGGAAATATTAAATTTAATTTAAATCTATTAACTTGAAATTAAAGCTAAAATAAAAGCTTTTAAGAAAGATTACCCATTTTTAAAAATTCATTTTAAACCTTAAGTCGGGGGTTTTTTTTTTTTTTTGTTATCTAAACTCCCACACACAATATATTTGAAGGATTCAAAATCGTGTAAAAAAGAAATTAAGAAGAATGACGAGATTATTTACGTCGAAATTAACAATTTTGTTTTCCGGAACTCTGCAGAGGATCCGTGCAGTTAGTATGTGTGCACTCTGCATGATATTTAATTAATTTTATTTTTATAGTATTTTACAAGTTTATCTTCAGGTTGAAGGTTCTCGAAGGCAGATCTACAAAAGCCAATGATAAGGGAAATAACTTTAGATAACATGACGTGAGAGTTATTTCCCTTGCATAAAGATTTAATTTAAGCGGCAAATGGTGGGTGGTGGTCACATCAAGTAAAACAATTTCTCTCAAATAAGAGATGCAGAAAATCGCTCGGGAGTACCGGAAAACTGGTTTAAAAATAAATAAAAATAATAATTTAGAAAGGGGGTCTTATTTCATAAAATTGATTCTCGGCTTTTTACAGTTATTTGACGTAGCTGTATTTTACAAGTGTCAATTTTGGCACCATGTTTTATACATTGATAATGTACGGAAAACACCTCACTTTAAAAATACATGTATTTTCTTGATTCTAACAAATGTTGCACCTTTAAGGAAGGTCTAAAGAATGCTAATACCCCTCCCATTTTTTAACGAGTGACCATTTTTAAAGTTATCAGTTAAATAAATGACATTATATCTGGTTACTTTAATTTTGAATAATTTAATGGTGTCTGCAATATAATAAATAATGAGAAACTTGTGTAAAGAGACATTAAAAGTAGTAGACAGACCTTAATGGTAAACTTTCTCAAAGAGAATACAATACCACAATCTAGTGTTTAAAAGAAATTTATCTGATTAGTTATAAAATATGAAATACTTGTCCAAATAGTTATGAGAAGCCATCTCAGAATCTTAGTATCTAAAAAAAGAATACCCGCTCGGCCCGGTGGCTAGGATCAAAGTGTAGTATCTGCGCTTTGTGAGCTGCCGAGCCGGGTGTCTGTCGAACTCTCTGCTTGCAGAGAGGAACCGGAACGAGGCTCCGCCGAAGGGTAGGGGTTTCGTTCGAGGGGAGGTTGACGGAACTAGCCCGCTTGGACGGGTTTAGATGGGTTTTATTTTTGGCTGGGCCTACGGGCTCAGACATACCCACATTAAAAAGGCCTTGTGCCTCATTCAATTCCTGTGGGTGAATTGATAAATACCATCTCAGAATCTTAGACAATAGTTCTACACCCATATATAATGTAGGAATAATGGCATCTTTAAAAAGAAATCTTAGTAATGATGAAAATTGAAATATTCCATAAACAGAAACTGGCTGTAGTGTTATTAATTCTTAGTGAAAATAGAGGACACAAATTCACCAAGAAGGAAAATATTTTAGTACTATATGAGAAAGTAACTTTGTTATATTCAGTCAATAGCAGCTAAAATCCTAGTACCAGTCTATAAAAATATATAATTGCATTTGTCAGATAATGTCTCTTATGAATCCTGCTCTCATTAAAAACATCAGTTTCTGAAATGGGAAAATTTGAGAATTAAAATTAAATTTATATTCTTTATTAAATCTTGAGGAATGATAGTTTAAGAAATAAAAGAAAGTAGGCACATCAGTGTTATGATTAATTATTAACATTAATTAGGAACACCCCACAAAAAAAAAAAAAAAAAAAAAAAACACTTCTATCTTGGTTGCATTCTTGCCAATACAACTGGAAGAAACATAGTTGATATATAAAAAATTGTATATCTTTATCATGAAAAGGTGTAAATCTCATTTGAACAAAATTTTGCATTTTAATTATATTTCTATAATTATAATGAATTAAGTGGATACAAATGAGATTGATTAAAATATCAGGATTCAAACCATGAGATCTGGACTATTTATAACAACAATTTCTTGGAAGAAGCAAGAATGAGATATAGGCCAGACCACAACAGCTCTGTCAGCAACTCACCGTCATCACATAAGCAAGTTGTCTCAGTACGTTAAGGAATCTGCAGAGCAGTGTAGTCTTTGCACTTCTATTACTACCACCATATTGATTTTCATCAGGTGTTTTTTGATCTTATTAAAAACACACACAAAGAAACCATTATTGTCAGAAATCCATGCCCACCTAGTTTGGCTCATGCAAGTCCTGACCAGTACAGTAGGGTCTGCCATTTTCGGTTAGCCTACAAGTTCCGTAACATTTCTTAGCATTGGTAGTGGCTTTAAATTGGATATTAATAGGATTAGTGGAATGATACAAAAAGGCTATTGTAAGATTATTCCAATCCAGTATCTCATACAAATAATCTTAACTAAATTCTTAGACTAAATTACACGACAAAGAGTTCAAGTAAGAAACATGAATACTCTACCATACAGAGTTCAAGGTTTTTGGTGTAATACATTTATTTTCCAAACAATCTGGACAAAAATATTGGTTGATCACTTAAGACAAAACTGGCTCTCACCATGCAATGTTGATTCCTATCAGATCATTACAAAATTGTGCCAGATTTTCTTCAGTAATATGCAATGACTGCAACTTAACACAGGCATTTGTTTTGGTACTGATTTCTGGTGTGTTAGAGACTGAAATCTTTCATTCAGTTGTAAGCTAGATTTTGTTGAATGCTGTTTTGTCCACGTGAATGCCTTAAAAGATGGACAATGAATAGTTGCACTTTCACCATATTATGCTCTGCTAATTTCTGAATAGAATAAGTGTTTAAACAGACAAAAAAGTAAAATAAAAAGACAAAAAACACATTCGGGTTTAACTGGATCAAGCTCCAGTCCTTCAAAGTTTTTTTTTTTTTTTTTAAAAAAAAAAAAAGACACTGCCTGCCTTTATGGAGAAAAATTTTGGAAGAGATTGCGAAGAGAAAAAAAAAAAATTGCATGTTGCAAAACAGATCCTGCAGAAGACTAGAGTTGAAATAGGAAAACTTCCAGCAGTATGTAAGATTTTTCTAATTGGGTTGAAACTTTTGCAATGATCTAATATATCAACACTCATATCTACAAATGTCCTGTCACTGATTTAGCATACTTCCTCTATAAATATAGCAAATTTTATACTAATATGTATAAGTTCTAATTATGAGTGCCATAAGCTATTATCAAAAAATGAGCATCAATGGATTAATTAAAGAGTTCAAAATTTATTTTATGCCTTAGTTTTAAATATGCCAATAAAAATATAAAAAACTATTCTATTGACACCAATTACATAATTAAAAAAAAAAAAAAAAAAAAAAAAAAAATCTATGTAGCAACATAAAAATATAGAAAATGTAATTTATTATCCAAGCAACATGACTGCTTCCTCCAGATTCTATCATATGGACAAAGAAATTTACTAATTCTTGACATTATCACTGCCAAGAACTCCACTCCTAAATTCAGTCTGAATGACTGGAATTGCCAATAAAACATTAGCAAGACAAAGCTGGCAGGTCTTAATTTTTTTTTCTTTTTCGAAATATCCACCATTGCCTCCACTCTTTAGCCAAATTTGTTTCTAGACTATCTTTGTCAAACTGATCTGGCTTTTTTCAAAACATTTTTACATGAACTAAAAAAAAAAAAAAAAAAAAGGTGAGCTGAAAGGAAAAATATAAAATCTTTTTGATTAATAATCAAATCAACAAGATTTACACAAAAACAATGAAACAATAAAAAGGGTATTGAATTTTTATTTGTTTACAGAGAACTCCAAGTGATCATGGTTGATTACTATTCACAGACAGACCAAAGGTAATTGTTCTTTTGTCATCAGCTATGCTAAGGAAAGCAACTTGAGCAAGGTCCGGTGTTGATGCAGCCAATGACACCATAATCACAAATGTGTAAGAACTAAACGATTGCAACTAGGAACACATCATTACTTTTGGTAATGTTTTAGGCTGGATAGGATATATCCAGCTGGTAATATAATCAGAGATACCATTATGGTTCCCAAGCCGTATTTCTCCTGGGGAAAGAGAGAGAGAAAATAAATAACTATGAATGCAAATTTTAGTCAGATTTGCTTTGAAAACAATAGAAAGTTTTAATGCTACTTGTGATAAATATTAAGAGTAGTTCAAATAAATTATATATTTTGTTTGATAAATACCTGAAGAATCATGTCTGCTTCAGCATTTACCCCAAACAAATTCAGAAACAATAAATAAAAAAAAAATAAAAAAATCAAAACAATACTTGAAATATTAAACCAAAATCTTGAGTCTCTTACTTTGATTTTTATTATTGCTGCATAATTGGCATTAATTTGTAAATTGTAGACATGCTCAGCTTCTGCATATTCACAGAAGCTGAAAAACTGAGTTAGCAAAAATAAAATAAAAATGCATTTTATAAACCAATAAAATTAAAGATCTTTTTAACAATTTTTAATATATCAATTAGAAGTATTTTACATGTCAATCAACCGAAAGATAACTAAAAAGAATTCACAAGCAAAATGTACCTGAAACAGACAATGATGGGAAATTTATCAACAGCCAATAACAAAGATACAGGTACTATTTTTACAAGCAAAAGAGTAATTCTTCAAGAAGATCATACATATATGTAAATTGATAGAATTACAAAATCCTAAATTTTATAAGATAAACTTTTACAGGCTATAATGAAATATTTGTACTTTAGCCATTTACTTTTAAGTTTTAATTAACTTAATCTTTGTTTTTTTTTGGGTTTTTTTATCTTGATTAAGTATTTAGTTACAGCTAGATAAAACAATGAAAATTTCCCATATAAAAATTCAATTTATCCTGGAGAATAATCTTTTAAATTGTTAGTTGAGAATTACCCAATGCTGAAGCAAAAATACTCATTAAGAGTATTTAGGGGTGGGGGGGTCAGAGTTATTTTAAATACCTTAACTTAGCCTGGTTTCAAAATCCAACCACAAGCTAATTTGATGTTTGTCTATATATTTTATATAGAGGGGCTTATTTTCCCTGAAAATGGAAAAAGGAATGACCTACTTTAAACTGTAATCATGACCTTGAAATGAAATTTTTTTTTTATTTAGCAATAACATGTCAACTACCATTTTAATTTGCTACTGTTTGCCTTTCAACTCATTCAACTGAAATCAAAAGAAAAAGTTGGTAATGTTTTTAATACATATCCCTACAGTCTCCTTGCAGATTTCAGTATTTAGGAACCAAGTTTCTTGAAACTGGCTTGAATTAATAATAAAAAATAAGGTGGTGGTAGTGGGAAGGGGGACAGAGAATTGTCTTTCTTGTATCCTTTCTTTTCCCTATCACATGTAGGGACATTTTTTCATTTCATTTTCAAAAAATGTTACTTAATAATTTCAATAAACCGACCAAACAATAATGTAGCTTTTTCTCTCTAAGTGACTGTGGTTCTAACACTTTCACTTAATTCATATTTAGAATTCTTTGCAATGGTTGCCCCAGGAACTCTTCAAGTTAGATTAAGGGCTGTAGTATGAGGTTCAAAACACTATCAAGCTGGAGCAACAATAGGTGAATATTCCAGCTAGTAAAAGTTTCATTTTCCTTTTAATAACATTTATACATTGTTACACTTTCTCACTAATGAAGCAAAAACAGAAATCTATACTGAAAAAAAAGGGGAGAAAAAAAAAAAAAAAAAAAAAAAGGTCTCTCTAGATATGCACAAGTGAAACAATAGCAAGCAAATTAGTTCCACTAACAGATTCATCATGAAAGGAAAGTTCTCTTGTCTTACACACAGAAGGATGCATGATTACAGCTGCTGATAGGAAGCGGGGGGGGGTATGGTAATGAAGCAGGAAAGAAAAACATGGCAACCAGTTGTTGAAAACATCTTACAGCAATAGAAGATGATTCACTGACAGATATACAAATGTTCAATGTCAGAATAAACATGCTAACCTTCTGATATCAGTCACAGCTCAAAGAGCAAATAGGACTAAGGCAGAACCATAGGCGCAAGAAAATATTTGCTCTAAGTAAAAACATTAGAATAAATGGTTATGCTGCCCCCCCCACATGCTATTTTAATAAAGTGAAAGTTTTAGAGAATGGGGGGGTCCTAACTTCACAAATGCATATTTAACTTTGGTTAATACAATGTTAACTTTTTGATGAAAATAAAACCTGGTTACAAATAATCTTTATTAAAAACAAACTGCTAGAGAAAGAGAGACGGGAGTTGAAAATGAAAGCAAGAAATCTAACACAATCGCAAAGTAACTTTCGGAGTAAAGTCACCATTAAATCAAGGGAGGTAACAACTATTATATAAATTCAATTTAGAATTCAAAAAAATTAAAAACTGTTCTTTTTTTCAATTTTAAAATCCTAGTTTCATTTAGTGCAAGTAATCATAAGAGTAATTAATATAAAAGATAAAATTAAGTAATCAGCAACTTTTACAATCAACATTTATCAAAAGTCAAATATGGTTTAATTTGAAAAAAAAAAAAAAAAAATTTCTTTAAACTTTAGTCTTCAAACTTGCAAATTTAATGCTAATTCACTTATTTCTTTTAATATTTTCATGCAATGAACCTAATTTGACTGAAGAGTTTACTAGTACAGAATGATACTATAGCACTATCAAGCCAATATAACATAAGCGGACAGCATCCAAGGAAATCATGAGTATCATTAGCAACTATGAAAATACAAGCATAGATACAGTTTTGCTTTCATTATTAAAAAAAAAAAGTATGCTCCAATCAATCAAATCAAGAAACAGCAAAACAAGAGTTTCAATCTCCTTTATACTTTAACATCTGCAGAAGGCATTTAAATTATTTTCCTTTAGGTAGCCAGTTCAGATATTTATCTTTTTACCTGCCACAAAATATCTGCTCGTTGATGACCAGAAATTTTCAATGAAGTATAAACCTAATTTATAATTTAGAGATTTGTCTCCCAGACAGTAACTAAAAGGGACGGTATTTTAATCTAACCTTTCAGCCCATACAAAGAAATTTGAAAAAAAAAAAAAAAAAGACAAATAAACGCTGTTTGCTTTATTTCTGATTCTATTCACAGGCAGATGAAATAGAAATTGTATACAGTCTGATGATATTAATGAATTAGAAACCATTCCTTTGATGATATTTCTTTTTATGTGATTAACTAGCCAAATTACCCACACTTTACTGTATGTCACAAATTTTTTTTTTCTAAGAAAATGATTGATTTTAAGTCATTATAATTTGTGGAGAAAAATGATGCATTTCAATATTACTCAATGATCTTGCTGATGTGATTTCCATCTTTTGGCTTTTTCCTATATTTTGAATAGGAATCATTCCCATGTTCAAATTTAAATTTAGTGTAAATCAAAGGGAAAAAAATTGTCGGGAGGGGCAAAAACAGCTTGACCTGACCCTTTTGATACGTATTTGATGCAATACTTGATGAGCAGATTTCAACATATGACAGTTGAATTATCACAACAAATATATATTGTAAAGAACTACCCATTAATTGGTGATTTCTTGCTCAACTTGATGTCCATATTGTTTCATTTTGATATTGCTGATGTGACCTCCATCTTCTGGATTTCTCCTATATTTTGGATAGTAGTCATTCCTTGTTCAAATTTAATTTAAATCGAAGTGAAAAAAATTCAGGGGAGGGTTATGGAGGATACTAAGTGATGTAATTTAATGTTTAATAAACAGAAGTGAGTAAATGATTTTTTTTTTAATGCAATATTTAATTTATTTTAGTATGGGATAAATTTATATATTTTTTAAATAACAGGTTATGAATGTAACTTTTTTTTTTAAAACATTTTTCTAGTCATGTATGTTAGCTTGGGAAAGAAGTAATTCTTTTAGGAATGGACATATTTCAAAATTTTGGTTAAATTTTTTTTCTTGCATTAGCTGGTGACCAAAAATTAGCATAGAAGATTTTAATGTCTTTTTACAGTTAAAAGACACACTGATTTAGAAACCTTTGCAAAAATTCAAATAACTGCTGGATTTTAATGAACCTTTCAAGGAACTAATTTTTGTAGGGCTTAATGTTTATATTAGTCATCAGAAGTCCTTGGAGAATTTAAATCAATTTTATTTTGTAAAACAGGATCCCCAATTACAGAAAATCTGCTCCAAATTGTAAAATAAAGAATGCAATAAAACTAAAAAATTATTAAATAAGAAAAACATTTAATTGCTTTTATCATATATTATAGAGACTATTGTCATGAAACTTTTTTTTTGATGAATTTTTACAAGAATTGTTTTCATTTATTAAAATTTTAATTAGTATAATTTATAAAGTTTTAAAGCTTTGAAAACAATATATGAATTTGCACTGGTTAGGTGATATTGTTATTAAGTACTTATTTATAAATTGAAAAGCTTACAATTCAGCAACCACCAGTATTTTAAAAGAATTGATTTTTTTTGTGTATAAAAGCTGATTTTGTAAATACAGACATCCATGCATGGCTTTATCAAAGGGTAAGTGCAGTAACTAATAAATTTAAAGCCAAAGTACTTAAAATTCAATAAGACATTAGAATACTTACAATAATTTCCTAAATTTCTAAGATTACTGGGTAGTTAAAAAAAAAGAAAAAAAAGAAGAGCTCACATTATATTAGAGTAGTTTTTACAGATATGTCCTTAAAAAAAAAAAAAAAGAAGAAAAAACATAACAGTTGCCAAAACCTCAGAAAAAAAAAAAAAAAAAAAAAAAAAAAAAAAAAAATCACCTTGTGTTAAAAAATTCTTTTTGATATTTTAAACTAATTTAAAGTAATATTTGTTTTAAATCAGCTAATCATCCTCAAACGAAGGTTCAGAAAAGCACATTTTTATGTTTTTAAAGGTTATTCAATTAAATTACAATGTACAATTTGTAATTATGGCTAAAATCAGCCACTTAAAAAATTCTAATCAATTTAACTTGGTTTTGAAGTATTTACTTATTGGAAATATTTAAATAGGGATCTCCACAAAAAAAAAAACAAACAAAAAACGTGATAACTGAAGTTTAAAGGAAACTTTCTTGAAGCTTTTGTTTTTAATTTCAAGCTAATAGATAAAAATAATAATAATTACCAATAAGCAAAATACTTTTCTTTATTTCAAAAACTAATTTAAATTTTTTCTTTGCTAAAATAGCTGATTAGAGCCCTTCTTTAATCATCTTTCATCACAATTTAAGTCTCTTTATTAAAAAAAATTTAAAAATAAAATATGCTTTTCTGAAACTTCATTTGAGGAATATTAGTTCATTTAAAATATAATTAATCTGTTTTGAAATCAATATTATTTGCTTTAAGTTTAAAATGTCACAGAAATGCATTTTTTAACCTGACAGTAGCTGTGCTGACATGTTAGACAACTTGATGACAGATCTAATGTTGTTCAATGGAGACTTTATTTGTAAAAAAATGACATGAGTGCTTTTGCTTTTTTTTTTATTTTTTTATTTTTTTTTTATTTAATTTTAAAGTAGTCAGTAATCTTAAAAATTTCAGAAAATATTCTCCGTAATGTAATATTTTATTGAATTTTAGAAATTTTGGTTTAAATTTAAATTTATTTTAGAAAGTTTTTTGAGCTTTTTAAAGTGGCTGCTATTTAACCAATGGAAGAAGACAACATGTATTTAAAAAAAAAAAAAAAAATAAAGGCAATAGCCTCGGTTGGAATTTGAACTGTTTGCCAATTCCATTTTCGATGCATTATGACACCAGACAAGTATTTCCAGAAAAGAGAGTTTCTTAGTTGCTTAACTTTCATGAAAATTTATAATGGACTTAATCATTTACAGGGCACATGGTCGTGGAGGAAAATCGCTTGAATAAGAGTTACATTTAACATTATATTGTAAAGATAAAATTGCAGATTAGGACCCACAAACCAATTTTAAAAAGAAGCATCATTTCTGGCATAAAAATGCCTGAACAGTACAACATTTGCAGAAACCTACCATACAATCTTAGCAGGGTCTTAGCTGTGCGCTGTCCTCGATGGATACTTGAAAGTTAAGCTTTCTTTACATGCCTTGATTACTGCGCGCTGACATCAAGGGAACTGCAGAATAGGACCCAGAAACCAATTTAAAAAAACCAGCATCATTTCTAGTGTAACAAAGCTTGAATATTCCAAAAATAGCATTAAAAATTTGCGGAATCATACCGTTTAGGAGATGCTGACAATCTTAGTAGGATTTTTATCTGTGCGCTGGGTTAGGACTTGTTTACGTGCCTTGATTTCTGCCAGTTGGCTTGGATCGAGGTGGCCGTGCGCAGTAATCAAGGAGGCCAGGTCCACAGTAATCGAGTCCCGTAAGGGAAGTCGTGGAGTAACCGGGACCCAACTAAGATTGCAGTAGATTCCCGCAAATTTTTACTGCTATCTTTTGAATAATCAGTCTTTATTTATTTTAACACAAGAAATGATGCTTTTTATTAAAATTGGTCACTGGGCCGTTATCTGCAAATCTTTTCGTACAGTGATCAAGGTCAGTAATGTCGACCGGGGTGTAGCCGAGACACAAAAGACCCAACTAAGATTGTTTATATCCCCTACCTAAACGTTAGGTTTCCGCAAACTTTGAATGCCGTTTTTAGATTCTTCAGGCTGTTTTTTTTTAACACCAGAAATTATCCTTTTTTAAATTGCAATTTTACCAGAGAAAAAAAAAATAATAATAATGATGGGGTTGTAAAAGACAATGCGACAAGAATTTTTTTTTTATAAGCTCCATTGATTCGATTAATATCAAAAATAGAGGAATTATTGATTGAATTTTATAAAAGTAAAAGTCAATATGGAGTCCAGATTCTTCTGTAATCAAATTCATTAAATGGAGTGCTTAATTTACAACTTAAAAAAAAATTTCCGTTCACAGCGCCGACAACTCCACCGGAAAAAGTCTCTAAATTTTAAGACAGTACAAGAACACCTTCAATATTTCTTTTTGTAGTGTTCAGTTCAGTATATTAGTTATTTTAGTCATAGCTAAATTAACCTATCAGTTAGATTGGCCAAAATAAAGAGAGTTTTAAAGTAAAGAGAATCAACTATGAATTGAATTGTTTTTTGTACCTGAACTGTGACCTTAAGTTTCTTGAATCAAATACTGACATTTTTAGCGTTAAAAATAATTTTAACAAACGTGTTAATAATAATGAACAAACTTAAAATAGAGCTAAATTAAATGATCACGTTTTCTTTTTTGTTTTTGATTATTTTCTTTTGACCTTTACATTTCAATACATGTGATTGTGAAAGTAATAGGAAGTGTCCTTCATAAAAATCTAAAGTCAAGGAACAATGCGGTCACATAGAGTAGAGATGAATAGATACTTACGGCCTTCGAAACCTTTACTCTTGGTGGTCCATAAACAATACCTGCTTTGGGGACGGTTTGTTGCCGTACAGCTAACAAAGATTGTCTAAAACAATTTGTCAAAATCCCGGACATTATGCTGATTTTTTTTTTTTGCTTCCGTACTGATGATCACCGATGTCTGCAGTGTTTTTGGAAAATAGATCGGGGTGAATAAAAGGTGTCAAGCGATAAGTTTTTAATAGCAATAAAAGAGTAGAACTAATTTTTTAAGCATAATTTCACCCTGAAAATTTATTTTTATTTTTTTGTATACTGCCTTAGAGGCGGCTCTAATTCTCACTAAATTATTAGAAATAATAATTATTTTTGCATCTTGTTTACCGGATATGACGAGTCCTTCGCTGCTGTTGTTACGATAACCGCTTGAGAATGAGTAAGAGATATAAGGAAGGAGGAGTGAGAGGAAATCATTGAAAAAGGGGAAAAAAAAGAAGAAAGAAAGAAAGAAAGTTTATAAAAGAGAGTGGGTGACGAAAGTGAGAAAATACTTTCTAAAAAGAGGCGGAGGGGGGGAATTTAATGCTTCAGTTGTGTGTGTTACGTGTGTGTGTGTGCTTTTCTCATGGTGGGGGTCTCCTACTTCTTTCTTATTGTGTTATGAGCACAACTTCATAATATCCTCCTTTAACTACTCACAAATTGTCAAGGGAAAAAGAAAAGAAAAATGTGTTGCCTTCTTGGTAGTATTGAGTGCTACCGTCGCCGCAAACTACTGCTACAATGATCAAATGTTATTATTTTAACTACAAATCTTGCCTTCATTGCACTTAAAACTTTAAAAAAAAAACCGCAGTCTGGTTCCTCAGGATTTTTTTTAAATGACAGGAGAAAATATCAGCAAAGATTTTAAATTTATCATCTATACAAAAAAGTAAAAGAAACTTTGGCTTTTTTTATCTACCATTTCTCCGGCACCAACTTCTTAGTAAAAAGTTGTCAAATTTGCTCTCATCATCTTTCATGGGGACTACATGATAATTACGGCTCTTATAAGTAAGTCCTTTTCAAAATTTATATTTTTTCCAAATTTCATTTAAAATTAACAGCAACATGAATGTGTAGTTTTATGTAAAATCAATAAATTTTAATTTATTTTTACACCATTTACGGTGTTGGACTTTTCCCCTCCACTTTTTTCCTGTCCAATTTTGATTTCTTGTTAACCTACATCAGAGCTAAAATAATAAATAAATAAGAATTAAAAATGTATAAATAAATCGATCTGAATTGTGTGATAATTCTTGATAATAATTCAATTTCTTCATTTGACAGTAAAAAAAAAAAAAAATGCAATTAAGGATCTTTCACTTTGTATTTTTCTGTTGTTTTAAAAAAAGGAGTCGTCTGTGAATTTTTCGGTACGGATTCAAACTCCACTTAATTTTAATTTATTTTAGACACGTTTAATGTTTAAAATTGATGCATTTATTGTAATTTGGGGGCTTAAAACATCAGTGTCCCTTGTTAAAAAAAATGAATAAATATTTTTAAACAATTTCGACTCTGTAAATCGATCGCTAATCATTTAACCAACAAATCATTTAAAAAAAAAAAAAGTGTAAAAAATATATATATACATTATTTTTTTCAATCTCTTTTAAAAAAAACCTTCACTAATGTTTTGGCACTTTTTAAATTAATTAAAATTTTCACAAATTTTTATTTTAAAAAAGAAGTTAATTTTATTTTATGTATGTCGACTAAAACAACTTATTGAATCTCGTTTTATCTTTCTTCATTAAAAAAAGCGTGTAAAATCTTAATTTCCTTCTGTGATTTTTTTTTTTTTTTTAGTACTGGATTTATTATTACGATATTATCTAATTATTTTAAAAAAATATGATCTTTTATTTATCGAATTTTTGTATTTGAGAAATAAAAAACATTGAAAATAAATAAGAGAAAAGCTATATATAAAAAAAACCCTAGTAAAAAGGTCTTGTTTTGTACCTTTTGAAAGAAAACAAACATTAAAAATACCTAGTTATAACTAATGTTTCTAAGTTCGATTGATACATTTATCATAAAAAAAAAAGGGGACGTACATAAAGTGAGGGTTCAGTTTGGGGGTTATTTAATTACCCCCGCCCTCATCAATGTTCAGACCTTTTGGTCATGGAAAAAATCCGTCGTTTCTACATTTTCTGTTTCTCTTTTTCAACAGGAAACTTTTTTTTTTCTGATTTCTAAATGGAATTGAAAAAAAAAAAAACATTTTTCAATTCGTTCCTTTCTCTTTAGTTTTTTGTCTTTTTGATAATCGATAAAAAAAACAACAGAACAATTTATTGATTTCTCTGTTCGTAAACATCTTATTGATTTTCCTTTTTTTTTTTTTTTTTTTTTTTCACTGGAAAATTTTTCGTTTCCAATTTTGAACCCCCTCCTCCCCAAAAATCACGCAAAATTTCTGAAATTATTGCAATACTTTTTTTTATATTATTATTATTTTATTCTTAAAAATCGTAAGAAAAATCAAGTTAAAATTAATTACAGGTTTTGTTTTTTTTGTTTTTAATTTCTGTCAACACAAAATCATTGTTTTTTTTTTTTTTTTTTTTTGTTTTTTGTTTTTTTTCTCACTTTAATCTCCGGGTTTGACTGATTTATTATTTTCTAATATTTTAAATATTAAAATTAATTAAACGGTCAATTTTTCCTGGAAAGAGTCAATAATTTCTCTCTAATGGGGAAATCCGTCTTTTGTCTTTACGGAAGGCAAATGAGACTAAAAACAAAAAAGTGGGGGGGTCCCTTAAAGAAAGGATATTATTATTATTTTTTTTTTTTTATATATATTCTGATTCTTAATTTTATTTATAAACTTAATCTCAATATTGCTCAAAAGTCAAAATGATAATAATCCAAAATTTAAAAAAATACTTTTTTTTTTTCTTTTTTTTAATGATGATACTCAAATTCCAAATTGACTCGCAAAATGCGAGGAATGCCTTTTAGTTTTAAATCTTTAACTTTCTTCTGATTAAAAAAAAGATTCACACTAAGGAAGCTTTTTAAGTATCACTTTGAAAATGTGATTTTTTTTCTCTCGGTAAATATTTGAATTTAATGTTTATTTGCTTGTTTGTGAAGCTTTTTTTAAACGAGTAACGTTATCAACATAGAGATCTAGAGAAATAATTTAAAAAAATTTATATGCCGATTATAGCGAATAATACTCGAGTTTTGTGACTGTCAATATTTTCTCTGGGTCGATTTCTTTTGAAAAGCTTTCTTCGCTTTTCGATTTCAAAGAGAATATTTCTATCCCCCCCCCCCCCATTATTTTTGGCCAACATTTTTTTCACCTGTTTTGTGCATTCTTGCAGCATTTGTTTTACACCAGAAAAAAAAAAAACATAAAAAGTAGTAACACCTGAAATTTAATTTTTGCTCTCTGATCATGTTTCACTTTCACTGCCCACATTTTTGTTCATTTATTGTTATTTTTTAATGTCGAAATTATTCATTTGTTGCTTTTGTTTGGGGAGTTGTTTATTTGATACTTTTATTCAAAGGATCGTATTGAAAGATTTTTTTTTTTATTATACGATTTGGTGTTTCCATAAAAAAAAAAAAAAAAAAAACCGTAAATCTTGTTAATCATCACTTTTTTTTTTTTTTTGTAACATGAACATTGATTTGCTTCAATTTATTTCTTTACTTATGAATGCTAATTAAATAAAAACTTATTAACATTTAACAAGGTAGATGTTTAATTGTTACGCATCATTTCAAGCAGATGAACTGCGACATCTTTCAATTTAGCCGGGTCTCTGCTGTGTAGCATCACCAACCAGGCATACTGCTGAGGAGCTCATCGATTTGATTACATTCGAAATTCAAACAACCTCCTTATGTCTTGGCTTAAAAAACGTAAGGTACTTTTTAGTTTTTACCAGACAATAAAACAACCAACCATTTAAAAAAAACAAAAAAAACTTGATGACAATATGTTGACCGGTGGCTTGGGGGGGGGTGAATAGAATTTTCACAAGCAAAAAGGAAAACGACTTTTAGAAAATCTCCCCTCGTTTCTTTCAACCCAGTCAATTTTTCTCTCTTTATCGTACGTTTTACGACAAGCCGGTCACGTGATCAAATATTTTGACTGCTACTGAAAAAAAAATAATAATATAAAGATGATTGCGAGAATGATTAGATAGCTCAAAATAAATTTTTAAAAAATATAGCAAATATAAATAAGTTTTGAGAAGGCATTTTTTTCTCACAATTAAATCGATCATTTACCCTTTTTTTTTTTTAATAATTGTTTTTTTTCTATTCTTCATATTTGCATAGTGAAAGAAAAAGTCATCCAACATGGTGGCTACAGTACACGCTACAAAAAGCTATCTGTCAAATCAATTAAAATCCCTATTATTTTTTTTTCTAAGTAAATAAAGATTATCCTGTGTAATAGGAGTTTTATTTAATCGCCGACTCTTCTACCAACAAAAACATTTTACAAGAATTTTATTTTTGAGATTTAGACTTTCAAGATAGGGTCTCTTGGGGTTTGTTTTGGGCACTTCTATTTCCGTGTCTATTTTTCATTTATTCACGATCCTTTGAATAAAACGGTAAGACAGAAGCCTTTAAAAACCTGGCATATGTTTACAAATTATTTTTTTCTTATTTTAAATCCGTTTTTTAATTTTATATAAACTTGACAATCTCTCAGTATCGAATTGTGAACTGAAAAACACTAATTCTCTAAAACAATAAATGATTAAATGTGTTATTTTTTATTTATTTTTATTTTAAGTGTTAGGTATTTTGATTGTGAGTAAAGTGAAAAAATTACACAATGTATTTTTGCGCACTTTATTTTGCTTTATTTATTTTGAATAAGGATTACCGATATTAAAATATTTTTTATTATTTATAAAAATAATGAATGTTTATTGCCTGATGCATTGCAAAAATGATATTTTATGATTTGATAGTTGACAATAAAGAATTAAAAAAAATCTGTGGCTGGTCGAACATTTGTACCCACACTTATTTTCACACTCACAGGTAGGAAAAATCATTATTTCATCTAGAATTCTTCTTTAATGACTGTTTATTTTTTAAATAGATATCCTGAGAAAATAAATAATACGCGCTTCTTTGATATTCCAACCCTTCATCCACACATAACACACAAGAACTCAAAATAATTGCAGCTACGGTGCCCTGTATCGAAACTTCATCTCTATTCGTGAAAGAAGAGTACCCCCACCCCTCGCAATCAACCACCCCACAGCTGGAAACTAGACATTGTCAATCAATCATAGATTTGGGACGGTGTTAGCTTAGTTTTTTTTTCGGTTACCTACTGTTTTTAAAATCAATATTTTTGTCTTTACTTGTGTAGGACAATTCAATTGGATGTCGTTTTATTAGAATCGAACATTTTTAAGAGCAGGTAAATAAAAAGATGTATCGTTCATTCATATTTGATAAATAAATAAAAAACAGATTTTTTTTTTTTTTTTTTTTGTTTTAGTTTGCCTCGATTTATTTCACTCCTTGACGTTCGTTTGTTATCGCTCACTTTTTTTTTTTTTAATTTTACACATTCTTTGTTAATTTTTTAAATTTTGAGTTTGCTTGAAAAAAAAGTAAAACAACGTATCACTCATCAGTACATCGTACCTTCTCCCCGACAATTAGTCATATTCTCAAAATATTTCTTGTCTAGTTTTCAACCACATTACGAAAGAATATAATTTTTCAAAGCTTTTCTTTATCTGATAAGGTTATTTTGGCATCTCCCTTCCTAGAATTAATTTTTACATCAATAAGTTGTAAAAAAATTTTTATTTTGTAACAAGAAATAGAGAAATGAATGACTGATTTTTAAATCTTCATCAATTTAAGTGTTTACGAATTAGTTTTCCTCCTTTTTTTTTTTTTTTTTTATTCAGTTTTCCTTTTATCATCAGTTTTCCTTTTGGTTGATTGCATAAATGTAGCATTGATATTTGGGGGGGGTGCATGAATCCACTTCTCCCTGCACTCATGGAAATCAGAATCAGTTTGAAATATGACTGAGCATGTTCATAATTCCAGCAAAGGCATGGATCCACTTTTGCTTGCTTTTTGTCCCATTGCCAGATATCTCAATGTTTCGTTCCTGGCATGTGGAAAAAAAAAAGGGAGACTGAACATTTAAGCAAACCACTTTCCCATAACTATCTTACTTGCCCAGAAATTAAAAAAAAAATTGTTACTCTCCTCATATTTTAACTTGTCTGTTATTTCTAATTTGGTTTAACCCTATCTCCTATAACTATTCTGTTTGCCCTGACAGTAGTAGCAGCAGTAAAGAGATATATTATTAACCTTCATAGGGACAAGTTCAATCAATCACAATTACAGTCTAACCTACCTAGGTAGTCAGGCATCATGTCTAGTTCATGTGGTGAGTGTGAGTAAGGATTGATTGTCATGACATCTTGCAGGTAGCTATAATTGGCATAGTTACAATGATGGTCAGTTCCCCCCCCCTCCTCAACCCTGGCTAAAAGGCAGTTTAGATCATAATGGAGTTTTATTTTAATTATAAATTTACAAACTAGGAAAAATTATCTTTTAAAGAAATTTTGAATTTGTCGTGTTTGGTTTGTATGAAGAATTAACCACTTTCATTTGGGGGGTCATGGGATAAAAAGAAAATATCTACATCTGTTTGAATTTAATGGGATTTTAAAGTTGTTTTTATTCAACTTTGCTATTTATTTGGCTTTTACCTTCAACTCTGAAGAAGACAATGCCAGAAGTTTGTAAACTGTTAGAGAAAGGGAAACGGTGGTTGTCCTACCTGATCTCGTAGGATTCTAATTTCATTATTTTTAACTTGTACCACCATTTAATTATAAAATATATACTTAAAAATGCCAAACGGGAATTGAAAAACACTGATCTGTGAAAATCACTTAGCTTTCAGCCTTTGTATTTTTGTAAAAAAAAATGAAAAAATTGAGCCCTTTATATCTCGTGCTTTATATGGATAGTCATATAGCTGATAAAATTTAGGTTTTAAAAGTGTTTGAGTTTTGTGCCCCAAAACTTATTGAAAATAACTTTTTCTTTTGAATTGTGTATGTTTTTAATATATATTATTAGTCTATGGCAGGTTCTTCCAAGCTATTGCATTTTGGCTTTAATGAAGGATGAAGTTATATTACTAAATTTAAACAACATTTACTGATTAGTTTTTGTATGGTACTGTTAGATAAGAATATATAAGGTACTGTTATATTTTTTGTAAGGTACTGTTAGATAGCCTCTTAATGATAGGGAATGTAAATTCAAATTTATTCAGAAGCTTACTTCCAATCTAAGCTATGTCTTTATGGTTGTAGGATTATAAAATTGAATTGATCATTGCAAGTAACAAAATTGGAATAAGATTATCACAAATTAATCAAACTTTTCTATTCTTTCCCTACCGTTCATGATTTCTAACACATGATCTGTTTACAGGGAACAAATAAACAATGAGTTTCATGTCTGTTTTAACAAGAATATAACAGCAAAATGAAATTAAATTTAAAAATCATTTAAAATTGGGTAATGAGAAGGTTGTGGGCAGTGCACCTTGACCAATTCAGGTGTTGGAAATCATTGTATTTGTGGTAGATTTACACATCTGTTCATGGAGATATAATTTGGCATATAGGCTTTTTTTTTGTTTAATGTAGGATTCTATACACAAATATCAATGGACAGTGACAAAATTTATTCATTTTTATTGACTCCCCCCTGCTGATGTTAGGGTGTATCCAGAGGTAGTCAACCTTTTGCTATAGGCTGACTTAGGGTTTTAAAATCATTCAATGAGCCAACAGCATACATATTTTTATACAAGTCAAGGTCAATATACCTGTTCTACAATATATTTTATAAATTTTTAAAATCATTCAATGAGCCAACAGCATACATATTTTTATACAAGTCAAGGTCAATATACCTGTTCTACAATATATTTTATATAGTAATATATAGTATATATACTTTAGTATATAGTAAAATTGAAAACGCTAAATATTTTTGCATTGTAATAATTATTGGTTCGGACTTTGTGATGTCATTTGCAGCTGTGTGCCATTGGAAATTGCTTGGCATGCCACGTGAGGCCCATGTACCATAGGTTACCAATCCCTGCATTAACCTATTCTCTTTTAATGCAATGTTGAAGTACTGCTTGGGAGGCAGATTTCCCTGAACTCTTGTCAAGAATAACTAGGATTTGCCAATGATTATGAGAGTAAGACAACTTGTGATTAATAGCATCTTATAATTTATCCAAATATTCTAATCGGTTATTGAAATTTCTTTAGTAAAAAAATTTGAAATATATATATATATACACACACACAAACACACGAGGATGCTGAAACGTTCTCAACAACTGAGAATGAGCTAGTCATGAAACATACATATTATTCCACATATTCATCCCACAGTTCAGCACGCTTGACATATCATTTCTCAAATTTATTTAACCTTTCTCCCCAAATTCTGATATCTGATCATTAAGAAATACTCATTTTAGGAAGTGGGTCAGGTTGAGGATTTATCCATCACTCCTCATAATGTCAGGTGTATTTGTAATATTTTGTTTGTAATATCAAACTTTTTGCTATTCCAGTTGCCTCCATTGCACTGGCTAAACCAGGTGGCAATGTTTGTTATAACAATGGAACAAACTATAATGTCATCATTTTGGCCAGCATGAATAAGCTTGTTTAGAATTCATTTCTTTTGAAGTTCATTGAATTTTATAAAACTGAACTATCGTGCAAAACATGAAAGCTGTGACTTAGTCATTTTTTTTTTCTTTTTATTTGGACAGTTTTTTGTTTAGCCAATGTCTGCTTGTTATTATTATACAGACTTGATCAGTTCAAATCAAACCCGTGATGTTGGTATGAAAACGAAAACTTTAGAAATAATCTTTATGCTCAATATTGCACTGACGTTTGTGCAGTTTTCTTATGTCTAATGTAATTTAACAGCCAAATATCATCCCCAGGCATTAAATGGAGATGAACATTGGATAAGACTAGATCTTTATAATATCATATTTGCCAGCCTATAAGATCTGTAATGTATAATGATATTTGAGTGACTACCAATTCATCCAAACAACACAGTTGTCTATTTTGAGTTTTTGTAGGTTAGTCTCCTAACCATCATTATGGTTACCAGTTTGGGCTACATTTGTAACGAAGCATTACTAAATTTTGAATTTTACTACTTTGTAAAATAAACTGGCCAAATTTGGGCTACTCGTGAGAAGAAAGTAAATTCAAAATTTAGTAATGTTAGCCTAATTGGATATGATACCAGCACATTGAGTAAAATGTAACAGTTGCATAGTCTGTGTGTGATTTTTTTTTTTTAAGGTCTTATATGTATTATTAATGTAGGTACTTTCAAAGATTTTCTAAAAAATAAAAAAAAAAAAAAAAAAAAAATGAGCATACTATGATAAAAAAATTCCCCAAACTTAGTAAAAAACAGTTTTATTACCAAAATCTTTTTTATTATTAAGAGAAAGGACCCAAACAATTTTTTTTATTGTTAAATTAGATTTTTTTTTTATCCTTTTTAGAACATTCAAAATTTTGGTTAAAAATTGTTTTTATTAGATTACTATATGAAATTTTTTGCAATGAAAAACATTGATTTGGAAATTCTTGCAAAAATCAAATAATTGTTGGATTTTAATGAAACTTTCAGGACTTATTCACAAATGAAAGAAATTTTAAAATGTTTGTTTTTTTAGAAAATCTTGGTAAAAACATTTTAAATTCATTTTTGTACCACTTAATGTTTATATTATATGTAGAGAATTTAAATCTATTTATTTTATTTCTAAAATAGGACCCCAAGTTACTAAAAATCTGATTTGAATCATAAAATAAAAAATACAATAAAAGTAAGACATTATGTAATTAAAAAAGCTTTTAATTTCTTTTATGAATAAGATATATTATGGATACAATTGTCTTAAGAAAAAAAATTTTCAATGAATAATGAATTTTTACAAAACCTGTTTTCATTTATTTAAATTTTTAATTAGAATATTTTATAGTTTTAAATCTTGTAAAATGAGGTATTTATACTGGTTAGGTGATATTATTATTAAGTAAAAACTATATTTACTAATCATCAATGGAAAACCTTACTACATTTCAGCACCCCCCCCCAAATGTTTTAATAATTTGTGTGTGTAAATGTGCTGATTTTGGTGAATACAGACATCTATACACAACATTATCAGTAATTAAGAGCAGTAACTATAGTAAATTTAAAGCTAAAATACCTAAAACTCAAAAGGTTAGATTACTGAAAATATTAGGTATTGTTTTTCTTTGGGGGTACCTACTTATGTCAGCAGATAGTAGGTTGTTTAATTTTGCATGGTTTTTAAAATTTAATTATCAATTTCTTGTGGGATAAACACATAGTTACTGAGGTGGTATTGGTTGCCACAATTTAAGTAATATATCTATTTTGATATTGCTTTCAATTATTTTCATTTTTTTTCTTTTTGTATTCTCATGAAGCAGTCTGACATTGTACTTCACTTCAAGCATGCCGAGAGCTGAGTAGAGCCACTGATTTGTATAATACTGACTTGGTGGTCTTGTATTTTAATATTGATTTTTTTTTTTTTTTTGTTATGAATTTGAAGTTATTACTGCCTGAAGATGATTCACAAAATATTTATTAGTTCTTGTTTTAATACTGATAAAAAATATTAAAACAATGCACAACTTTTGATTAGATTTTTTTTTATGTTTCGTCATAAAATTTGTCTCTCTCTCTCTTTCTCAGCCAGCATATCAATATCAGAAATGAGAAAATAATTTTTTTTTTTTTTTAATTTACTTGGACTTTTTTCTTTAAAGATAATTCTGCTTTTACAAAGTTTGTAGATTTTTCAACTAGAAAAATACTGAAATCTCATTAAGTTTTGTTTAGCTTTTATTTCATCTTGTTTTTCTTTTAACATAACTTTTTTTGTTAAACACCCTCCAACCATAAGTGGAAATAAATTAGCTTCTAACTTGACCTCATATTCTTTATCTATCGCTGAAATACTTGAGAACAAAAACAGTATGGTGTAAAAATTTTAAATGGATACATAGCAATATGATTTTTCAACAAATTGGTTAAGGCATCACTTTGGATATATAAGATAAGAGTTCAAATCTTGTCAAAAGCCACTTCTTTATTTTATACTACTTCAGTGAATGGAAAATATTCAATTTATAAAGTTACAAAATGAAGAAACTAAATAAAAATCAATAAATGAAAATAATTCACCTAAGAATTTAAAACAATTAACTTTTTTATAAATATCTGATTAAAAAAAATTATTTACCGATACAAGTCCTAATTAACCTATAGCTGGTGGAAAAGAGGTGGATTCATACTTTATTATTTAAAAATTGAATAAATATAATGAACCTGACTGGAATTGGAACTTGGCTCTTTTATTTCCAATTCCAAGCCATTATCCATTATACCACCAGCACATTCAAGCTTACAGCACTTGGTATTCCCAAGTAGTCACCCATCTAGGTGCAAACCAGACATGACATTGCTTAACTTCAGTGATTGTACCAGAACCTGTTTCAACATGATATGGCTCTAAGCCAAAATCATTACAAGTAAACGGATCAAAATATTATCTGCATTGATATGTTAGCTTGAATTTTAGGATAAAGTACTTTATTGCTTTGCAAAGTCTTAATTTGGAACACTTCATAGTATCACAGTATATCTGAATGTTATGAAATCAAATTTTGGTACAACTTTTAATGTCAGTTGTATACTGACAATTTATCTGAATCCAACCTTTTCTCTATTTTATCCTGTGACTGCAGTAATAAACAAGTGAAAACACTGTATAAATATTTTCTGTAACTTGTTATCACTCCATTTATTTTTGTTTGGATAATGAAGATCACCCTGCATGTAATTTTGATGGGGTTACTATAACATTTCAGCAAGTATATTTTCCACTTTCATCAGGTGTTTAATCCAGAAGAAAATCTAAAAGAAAAATCCCCTCTCCCCAGTGAAAATTGTGATAGAAAAAAATATTAAATAGATCAACCAGCTTGATCCATTTCATTGGCAGTATGAAACTTTCTCTATCCGTGTATCAAGGTGATCTCAATTTATAAATCAGGATTAGCATATTAGTACCTTTCTTGCAACTTAAAGAAATATTTTTTGTCCTTATAGATTATATATCTTGAAAGAATAATAGTGGGCAAATGAATGACAAGATGGAAAAACTTATTAGTGACTTGTTTTGTTCCAAAAAGAACTTCTTCAGACAAATATCATTTGATATTGATGGAATCAGTCTTATGAAAAAAGAAAAAAGGCAAATAGTATAAGGAATACAAAGATTACAAAGTATTTATTTTATTTCTCAGTACACAGTTACTTCCTTTTAAATATAAGACTGATTCCATCAATAAAACCATTGTTTGAAAAAGCCTCTTCTTAGAATAAGTGATGTCATAAGTATTTCCATCTTAACATATTGTACACCTTGCAATGGCTAAAAAATAAAAATGGCCAAAATGTGATGATAATAATAAAAGGATTTCAAGTATCCCAACAAAATGTAGATAACAAGTCTTGCTTATGCCCAAGTATCAACAATCTGTCCTTCCTATCTGATAAGGATTCATGTGAAGTCTGCTTATAACTGTTGTTCTTGGTCATTTCACCTATTCTATTTGCATTGAAATAAGTTATAAAAATAATTTTATGGTTATTCTGACCATTCATGTTTTTGACTTATTGACTACAATGAAATAGATGTAATATTTATTATTTTAGTAAGAATGACCTTTTTTTTTTTTTTTTTTTTTTTTTTCTTCACCTTTCACTTTCAAATATCCAAAGTATAGATCTGCAATTTGAATTAATACTGACAGATATTCTACCTTACCAAAATGTGACCTAAAATAGTTAACAGCTTTCTAAGCTGTTCCTCCAGTTGTCCTTTTATTGTTACTTTGAAATCGAGATGAGACAAACGCTTGTGTTTTGATATACATCCAAAAGTATGTGTTAACATAGGTTTTTGTTTTTAAACAAATCTGGTCCTGGGACAGATTTTTTTTTTTTTTTTTTTTTTTTTTTTACATTGTTTTTTTATTATTACAATAACATCATTATTGTCATTATCATTATTATTTTAAAAGTATTATATATTAGAAAAGCATTTTTTATCTTTATTTAATTTGTCCTTGTTTAGTAATAAGTATTATTTTTAGACTTGGTTCTGTTTGGTTCTTTCTTGAATTATTAGCAATAATTTCAAATTTCATAGAATAAATAATACAATAGAAAGAACATAATAGAAATATATGCTTAAACTTTTACAAATTTTCTCTTGCAAAGCATCCAGGAGAATCAAATGAAGAATTTACATATTCCAATACAAATTTCTCTGAATTTTTATTTTTATGATAAAAAATATTAAGATGTTAAAATCAGTATCACCAATGGTACTTGTTTTTTTTTTTTTTTTTTTTTTTTTTTTTTTTTTTTTTTTTTTTAAAGAACATACTTGAGGTTCCCTCACACTTGTATGAAATGTCACAAATTGAGCCCACTTTTAAATTTTAACTGGTCATATACAACTGAATACATATATCTTTCTCTATGGTTATAGGTCAGAAGGTCAGAACATATCATAGAATCAAACATGCTTAAGAAGATTGTACTTTCAAATAACCAATGAAATGTTTGTTTTTTTAAGCCTATCTGTGCTGTTTACATGATGCAATTGAATAGCTTAATGGAGGAATCTTTAGACTGGGTACCATAAAGTCTACGATTTATTATTTAGCAAAGAGTAATCTACTTGACAAATTTGAGCAGGTGGCACAAAGATGGTATCATAAAGGAGAAAATATTGCTGAGAATGAAAAGGTAGAAAGCTGTGGAGAACCATAAATATCCACACTGAAGAGATTCTCAATATAAAAAGATAAGTGGATATTGATGGATAGAATATTAAAATTCAACATTTAAGAGATCTTTAGCTCTCTTACTTTCTTACAGCAATTTTTTCTTACAGAAAATCTTTTTAACTATTAAAGAACATAAGAATGATTAAACAGAAATAAGTAAATACTCTGCTCCCTAAGTGGGCAAGGGTTCAAGTCCTGATTAATTTTTTTTTTTTTTTTTTCAGGATACTCCCTTAACTTGAATTGTTAGACAAACTGAGGGGAAAAGTGGAAAGACTGTGTTGCTCTTTGTGTTCAGTTTAGTAACAATCACCTAGAAGAGGAAGTATTACTTTATTGATGCTTGTAATAGTATTAGTTAAGAAATCAAAAGCCAATTCAAATGTTTGTCTCAATCTTTTTCTCTCTAATACCTCAATTATTATTCTCTTTAGTATCGGGACACCTATTAAGTAATAACTTATCAAATATACATTTTTCATGAAGTATTAAAATATATTTGTACATTTCATACATTGGGAAAACATTTTATGTTTATTCATTACATGGAATTATATAATCAAATACAAAAAGTTGGTCACTAATTATAAATATACATAGTTTCTTGCTATTGTTAAATAACAAGAAAATGTTATAAATATTTGTTAATGTGTCCCTGATGTTTGTTTCTTATAAGACTGGAAAACAAGAATTTGCAGATTGTTTTCATCCATACCAAAACTTAAGTTTTTGGTGCAGATGATAATTGGGCTTATTCCAAAAATGATATAATGCTTAAAGTATCTTAATTTTCATGGTCCTAAATTCAATTAAAAAAAAGTGATTTTTTTTTTTTTTTTTTTCCCAGTATTGTTTACAAAAACTAAAATTCAAAATATGTTCCAAAAATATATTCAAATATTTTTATACATAATGGAAAATTAGTCAAGCAGGCTTTCCACTCTGTTCACCTGCACAACTGATGAATTAAATAATTACAACAGCCAATTTGAGAGCATATTCTAAATCAAAATGTCTATACTTCTTGGCATACAGCAGCAATGTTCAGTATCCCGTTTAGATCAACAATAGTAATTTTTGTACATGGGCATTCAGCCATGACTTTGGCAAACAAATTTAACAAGATATTTTCTGACACAACCACATTTGAAACAAATTGTAACTGAGGACTGTAAAACTGCAGTCAAAAGACCAATTTGAATTTAAGGCTGTCAAAACAAGGATTTGCCATTCAGATCCTTTTTTTTATGTATTACAGTATTCAATGTACATTTGACAAGGGTCTCCAAAAATATGCAAACTAAAAAAAAAAAAAGTTTCTATTTTTACAGAAGTTGAAAAACAAATATAATTTTTCAGTTTTCTTTTTCATAAGTTTAATTTACCATGTGATTGGTGGTGGTGGTGGTGGGGTGTTCTGCAAAAATGAATTTTCACTCTTGCTTGAAGAGAAATGAAAATTCAGGCAGACATCTCTTCTCCAAAATTATAAAAAGATTATTTTTTCTATGTATGTGTTTGCATGTGTAATGTATGATAGTGTATCAATATATCCGTAACCTAACACAGTTATTAGCTGGATTATAATCTGAAATTTTTGCTGTAATCTGTTTAATTGGTATGTAGTATAGTGTTAAATGCATTGATGAAAAAGTGTTGAAAAATTAATATTTTTGATGGGAAACAAATGTTTTGATCTATCTGTGTGTAATAACTTTATATATATATATATATATATATATATATATATATATATATATATATATATAAAAACTCCTGTCCTACTTACTTCATAGTTATACAAGGTGTTTAGCTAACAGAGCTGTAGTCTTTTTCTGTTGTGTATCTTCTTTCAAAGAAGATTTTTAAATTGCTTTAAAAAAAAAAAAATGTTGAAATTCAGCAGCCAGTTCGCCATGTGCTGCTGTATTGCTAATATTTCAGAATTAACTGATAATTATTTTACACTTGGAAATCGTTCCGGATGCATTTTCATGTAAACATTCATGATATTTTTATTTTGTCATATTTTATTCTATTTTTATTTTTATGCTCAATTCAAGAATAATAAAAATTGTAAATTTAAAATAAAATGCTACTGTCTAGCTTTAACTATATTCATCTAATGATATTTTTCTTCAAAAGATATTGATCTTATTGATTAGTCAATGTTATATAGCTCTATTGAATAGACCACAAGCATGTTTGGGTGTTTGTAGATTAGTATCAATAGATTGTCACATTTCAGTAGAAAGGCATGAACCTTTATTTCCTTCTGCCAATCCATTTCAAAAAATATGGAAACAGTATAATCTTAATTTTAAGCCAATTCTTTATGCATGCTTCAATCCCTAAATACTGGGGACTAAATTTTGTGTTTTTTTTGTTTTTTTTTTGTTTTTTCAAATGCGTTATTCTAAGAATTGTTCACTGTGGATATCAGATATCACTCTTGAAATAATGAGTCCCATGATTTAAGCAACTCTTAGAAGGATTTTATGTTCATTTTTGAAAATAAATGAACATTTTCTTCTATATGAAATAGATTTTTTTTTTTTTTTTTTTTTTTTTAAACAGTAGAATGTACAAATGGAAAATTCAGTAACTTTTTTTTCTTTTTATTTCTTTGTTGTTTTTACTTCATTAAATATTTTAATTACAAAATAAAAAATGAAATGATTTTCTTTATTCTAAACTCTTTACACACAGTTTTTTTTTTTCATTTTCATTATTTTCTTTGCCTTCTACTTTCTCAATTGAGTGACACATCTTGAACAAATGTACTGACTGACTTGTCTAATGGCCTTTGGAATTCGGGAAGAAAATTTTTATTCTGCATTTTCTGATCGGTTTTATTGTTATTTTTATATTCTTGAAAAAGGGAATCAAGACTGCATAGAATGCTAAATATTTCATTATGATCCACTGACAGCCATAGAATTTTCCCCGCTACAACCATCCCCGTCACCACCTAGCACTGGCATGCAGCAGAAATTTTTAGCATGGAAATTACTGTATGTTTTTATTTAAGCAAATTTTGTTTTTTTAATCATTTATATAAACATTTATTGGCACTTAAATGACTAATTTATCAATTATATACCTTTAAAAAAACACACACACAATTTTCTCCAAAAATACTTTATTCCTTTCTGCAGCTTTCAGAGGCCAACTTTTCTGATTAAAAGATTAATTTGGAGATTTTCACAAATCAATAAAATGTTAAGCTTGAACTAATTACAGTTAAAATTTCTTGATTAAACCAATTTTACATTAATAAGTTCAGGTTCATATTGAAATTTATTTTGTGTTCTTGCCTTGAAAATAAGATTGTTTGTTGAGGTATTTGACATTTTAATAGTGAAGTGTTTTTTCCTTTTGCCATATTTGATTCACATTAAGCTTTTTTCCTTTATAGAAATTTCTTAAATATTGGAATGTTGTAAATGGTTACTATTTACAAATTCCTCATGATTCCTTGTTTATAGATTGATCTAGCAGAAAATAAGTTTGAATCCTGCCACTTGGCCTAACAAATTGCTACAAAATCAAAACATTAAGCTAAAAAAACTCTAGTCATGTTCTTAAATAGCCTTGTAAGGTCAAGCCTTTCGTATCATGCATGACTCTAAACCCATTCAGAAATATCTAAACTGCCAACTGTATACAATTGCTTTCTCAGATCAATGGTTAAAAATGGATTTGAGCAAGTGAAGTCTGAAGACCATCCTTCTTTAAACATTGATTCTGTAGCACCAGTTCACAAAGAACTGTATCAAATAACAGAGCCCACATAACTTGTAGGCTATCAACAGCAGTAACTAAAATGGATAACATGTCGCAGAGAAAATAATGTCATAATCAAGATAACATTCCACATGACTTCAAATAAAAGGTTAGGAATCAATACTGGAAAGAGTGATAACAGCTACTGGACTTGAAAAATCTATTTTCCTGAAAAATTGTTTTAAGAGATTTTATAAATTTCAACCGATAACAGTATTGGCTGCTCGGTAAATAAGTGCCAAATGTTTTCTTATAAAAAAAAAAAACTGATATTAGCATTACGATCCACATATATGATTTGGTAGGAGTGGTGGTAGTGTTTAGGAAGTGAATGATGGCGTTTCTTGTGGTTTGGAATTTTTTTTTTCTTTCTTTCATTCTGAAATACAGCTGAAAAATAATTTGCTATGGTCATAACATGAGGGTGAACATGCATCAGCAGGACTCTTCATTACTTACTCTCCAAGAGCTGATTATTTATATAACTAATTTATGATCAATTCTTTTTTTTTTCTTCTTCATTTATGATAAACATGAAATTCCTGATCATTTCATTACATTCTTTGTTCAATTATTGGTCATGTTTTAAATATTTAAACAAGTTTTGAATATTTTCTATCTGAGCTATAGAATGCAAGTTCAGGTCTTATTAAAAATTACTGGCTTATTTTCATTTTTCTGCTGTTTACTATAGCAATTGAAGAGTTTAAGAATCCAAAGTTTTGCAATAAAAAGCAACAATAACAAAAGGAATTAAAACTAATAATAGTAATATTAAATATTATTATTATATTTATAATATTGGAATATTGTGATAAAAAGCTATAAGATACAGTAAAACTAATAATAAAATAATGGGAATAATCTTTGACAGTCATTGTTGCTTAGCTGGATAGGACACTTCACTTCAGCAGGCAGCTGCTTAGGGATTCATGTCCAGCTGAAAAAGAAAGACCAAAAACAAGATCCTATTCACAATGTGGGAACACCAGGCAAAAACTGTATGTATGTATGTATATCTTCATTTCTTTGAGAAGCATAAGAGTGTCAGCAAAGTGTATAAAACACATGGATAGCAAGCTGAGGCTTTGGAGCTGTCATTCTCATGCACCAGGACTTTTTTCATTTCTGCTGTTGCTCATGGTACATCGTGTTGGGTCAGATGACATAACAGCTTGGCCACTAACAACCTGACCAATGCAGACCACTCTTCACACACTGTGCTCACTGCTCAAAGAAATGGGTTTTTCTTTTGTCATTTCAATTTCTTTTTCTTGTTCATTAGAGTTGAATAATTTGCCTCTAGTCATTTGGAGCACTAAACCTGGGCAGATATATCCTGTTTACATTTCATCAAGCAGCTGATCAAAACAATCTCTGAAACCAATCAGTATTTTGGACTACTAATTTGATTTCACTCATTACTACTGTAGGTATACTCTTCTATTAGCAGTAAAAGGAAGAAGAAAAAAAAACACTGAAAATTCTACCAGCCTTTTTAGTCATTTAATATATTTCTCATGCAGATCAATATTTAACTTAGAAAGGCTTATGATCTTCAAAGCTATTTGAAGTTAATCATTTTAGGTAAACTTGTTAATAATAGGAGAATGCTTTGTTCAAGTCAAATGCAAATTATATGTACTTTATCAACTCTTCTGGAAAGGTAAATTTACAATATAATGTTAATATTTGTTGTAATGGCATTTAAATGATTATTTCACTATCAACAATTGATTTTTTTTTTTTTTTTTTTTTTTTTTTTTGACAGGCTTTTTTGTTGAATTATGTTGCTTTCTCTTTTATATTGCTTATCTCTAGTCACATGGTAACTCTAAAGCTTATAGACTACCCCCTCCCAAACTTTAAAAAATATATATACATTTCACATTGTGCTGATCTCAAACTGATGTTGTTTATATTGACATAGAGCCAGTAAACCCCTCATATGCTGGATTCTTGCCCATAACAAAAATGTAACTATCACCAAAGTGCTTATAGGTGATGACCAACTAACTAGTCAGATAATTGCTTTGGATCATTTCTCTTTAATAAGCTGATTGGCCCAATTGCTGACAAAGTCAGAAAAGCTTTATTAATTAATGTTGTAAATTCTGAATGAAATAAGGTTTACTATGTGATCTTATTAGTTTTTGATATACTATAAAAAATTAGTTCATCTTGTTTCTAGATATTAACATTACCTAATAGATCCTGTTTTGTATAATTGTAACCCAAGCTTGTATAAATTCATAAAAACTTGGTTTTAAAAACCTAGCCCCCTGCTGAACTTCTAGGATGTTATCTCTCCACTAAGAAAATTTGGTGTTTGTCTATGTATAAGTGGCACTATTTTCTCTAGATTAGCTTTGTCATTATAGAAGTTGGTAACTATCTTAAACCTGAGGATTTATTCATTACTGATTATGATCAATGAAAAGAGCAGAAAGCTTAGAAATTAAAATTTCACTACAAATTTTTCATTTACTTCAAATGTTTTTATTAAATGTATAAACATCCTTATCACTGCTTGTTCTGAGTTATCTTATGAATAGTCACTTGTTTGATTATAAAATTTATACTTATTTATATACATACACTAAAACAAGCAAATTACTTGTCTTTATATATATATATATATATATATATATATATATATATATATATATATAATGTGTGTGTGTGGCAGTCTGTCTGAATCCAGTTGTTATCTAAACCCATGAACCATTATTGATGAAACTTTGCATACATGTTAAACTAACATCCAGTTTGTTACTAGGTTAAATGGCTTTTTTATAAAACTCTATAATAAGACCTCTAAAGCCCCTAAGTCACAGCTCACCATTGGGTTCACTGTGTTTAGCATTCAATTTAATATGGAATTTGTTTCAAATTTTACCATGTGCATCATTAAATTTGTCGGGTTCGAATTTATTAAATACAAAGAAATTGTCTTGATTCATTTGGGTCATTTAAACGTAAAATAACTTTTTAATTGAGCTTATTTACAAATAGAAACTTTACCTAAGCTCATATTTCAACTACCTTTAAAAAAAAAAAAAGAAGGTATATCATGGTTGTTGTTGTCTGGAATAACAACTTGTTTGAAGGACACTTTTGTGCTATCTGCTTTTCTGAGAATTGCCAGGTATGTCAGCTAGTTCTTTTATAAACTGAAGTGCCCAAAAATTAGCTACCTAATGTAGTTACTGAATGACAATGACTGAATTGGTATAGAGTCTGGAATCATTGCCTAGTATCTATCCAGGCACATTCTAGGGCTGTCCAAAGCTAAGTTGTTTCTTGAGGATGGTATCAGATAATTTATTGAGGTCTGCAGCATATCCAGTACATGCTCTTTTTAGTGCATTAGGCCAATGGAGTACCTGAAAACAAGCTAAGTGTTCATGAAACCAGGTTTGTGTCCTCAATATACAATAGAAGATTTCATTTGCTGGAATAAACTGTCAGCAGCTGGGAACATAGAAAAACAGAAATGCAAATAATCTGCATTAAAATCTGTATGTCACACCTGTCAAAATTAGTTCCAATTTCACTAGTGGTCTTTGCAAAGTCCAACAAGAAAAACCACAGCATCCTGATCACAAGCCGGAGACATGACTTATTTAAACCCCACAACACAAAACTAGTTTTTCTGCAGTCTAGTAAAGATATATTAACCAGTGTCGTGTTAATAATGTTACTCTGGTTTAATTATAAAACCTCATAGAATGCTGTGTACACTTTACATTGACTGATGGGTTGAGTAGCACCAGTATTGAATTGGGATGTGATTTGATAGTTTCTTTTCTATAATTCTTAGGTACTTCAGTTTATATAGTTTATACATTTGTATATAATTGAGATCTAGAAAAACAAATTTTTCTCCAAACAGTTAAGATAAAAAACACTTGACAATCACATTTCTTCTCTTTGTTCTTTAGAATATTCATCTGTTCTTAAGTTTCATTTAATGCTGATTAATCAAAATAATAAAGTACATTGCTAATAATTGGGTAACTAATTCAGCACCTCCCTTTCCTTGGATATAATTAGCAAAGCTTTGACTGTCAGATTATATAAGTACTGATATTGAAAGTAATTTCTTAATTTTCTAAGATTTTTAACTACTCGTATTTACTCTTTTAATTCTTCCAGTGGCTTCTAAAAAAGAATTGTTAATGGTGCTTCTAAATAAAATCTTTCAGTAATCTGGACTGTGGTAGGAGGTGTGTGCATGTGTGTGTCTGTCACATTGCTTTATAAATTGAAATATAGTAAAAAGAAAATGATAAAATTAAATGAAGATGGAATTGGTTCACCGTAGGTATGTTATCGAATTTAAATCTTGGCTTATTAACCAAAGTCATTAATCTAACCAGCTTTATAAGTTGTAACAGCATTTAGATGCTTAAAAATGTGCAGTATCTGTATTAGGAAATGGAAATTTTTTTATTTTTTTATTTAATCGATGCTTTACTTTTTTGCTTTTTACTAAATGTAAGCTTTCATTTAGTCTCATCTAATTGTTAGTATGAGCAGCTGAAAAGAATAATTCCTAATGGTTTGAAAGATTTAAGTTACATTACAGACACTTGAGTAAATCTGGCTTTAATGTATTTTTCAACATTTTCTTTTAAGATTATTTTCAATTACTGTTTGTTGAAATCTTAATTTATTAAAACTTGACTTTATCAAATATACTTGGATATATTGTGAAGAAAACTTTTGATAGCATTAGATATTTAAATTTTAGATAGGATAGCAGATATAAAGTTAAGAAGTTTACAACAGGGGGGGAAAGCATTTAAGGTTTTTTTTTTTATGTACCATAGAGAATGTGGAGGGTTTTTTGTTTTGTTTTTGTTTAGCCATCACATCCTACTCCACCTGCAAAGTCATTATATGATAATGAGGTAGGTTTGAAAAATAGCTTCAAAAATTTAGTGGATTAAAGCATAGGTCATGAATTTGGTGGCATAGGAATTGAGAGTTCAATCCCTCGGCCAATTAAGTTGGGCAATAACTAATCAGTACTAAAAAGAGCAAGATCCAAGAACACCCCAGACCAGTGCTACTCAAAGTGGTGGTCTATGGACTGGTGTGTTACACAAACCATCAGCTACTGGTACACGGTCAGTGTCCAGGCCATGCTAAAGAATCATTTGTAAAGATTAAGGTTTTGTTTTTGTGTTAATAAACTGCTTATTTTTTTTTTATTACTTTTTATATGTTTTGATATTGAATTTTTTTTTTTTTTTTTTGCAAAATAAATGGAAGATAAAAAATAGTCAACTTTTATTATATTCATTTATATATATTGTTTCTGGTATAAATTAATATTACCACAAAATATTACGGGTAAGTGACACATTGAGGAAAAAAAAAAAATGCCAGGCCACCATATAAGATAGTTTGAGAAGCACAGCCCTAGACACCCTAAAACCAGAGCACACAACAGACAAAATGTTGTGATAGCAACAAAGTTGACGACATTAGTTTGAATGTAAATAGCTTCTAAAATGTTTTATACTTTGTGATATTTGTAAAATATTGTTAAATAATGTTTTATATTAATATTTTTCAAGTGCAAAGTTCTCTGTATAAACAGTGAATTATCAGAAATATCAGTTCCCTTTCTATTTAAAATTTGTAAAGAAAATAAATTTGTTTACAAAACCATGCTTATAAACTTTTTGCATGACTAAAAGATTTTCAAATTAAAATGGAAAGTGGAGGTAAATCCAGGTTCACTGTACTAAATGAATATGCTTCCATTAAAAGAAAAACATTAAAGCGTAATCTGTTAATTGAATTAGATATAATTTCTCTAAATTCCAATTTCTAGATTATTTTTAGCACAATTTATTTTTAAACTGATCTATATTATGAAATGATGCAAAAAAAAGTTTTATGGTCGCAGGATTTTGATAGAAAACTTTATTTACCTTTCTTGTTATTGCTTTAACTCCATTTAGTAATTTTGTATGAGAAACTAAAAAAAGCATTCTTAATGTATTTCAGACATGGCTTCTATATACATTTGTAGTGATGGCATCAAATTTGTAATTCTGTTCTTATAGATATTTTGTAAATCTGAAGATTGTGCATTTAAAAAAAAAATTTCATAAAAGAATTAGCATTTAGTTTGGTTTAACCTTGTTTATGTAGAATTGGTGTCTCATGACCTGTGTTCTCACCACTTCTGAATATAACTTTTTTGTGATGTAATAATTAAAGGCAATAGCATGGTTCTTAAATTAACTCTGATTAAAATGTTTGGTATGTGTCTGAGGCAAACAACCACTTACATGCTTATAACTTTCTATATGACAATTACAGTGTTATATAATTGTAGAACCAGCAATAAGCTTTGATTTCTGATTTAAGATGAATTTTATTTTTTCTGATGACTTCATGTGATGTAGGTTAAAGAAATCATCAGGTTTACAAGAAATGTTGAAAACATTAAATATATAAAATAAATTTGACCATGCATATTTCCAAATGATCTTTTTAATAAATACTTGTCAAGTTCACTTCCACATGCCAAGTGGCCCTAGTTTAAAAAAAATATATATATATTTTGGATATTTAATGAAAGACTATCAGTCTACTTTAGCAAGATGAAAGATCTTATATATTACTTATCCACTTCAATTACACTTAAGGGACTCCAACTCTTACAATTAGTGCTTACTGGTGCTATGTTTATACTGTAAGCTAATATGCTTTAATATGCTTTTTATGTGTATGTGTGTGTGGTTTCTGATTATGCATATTAAGATTATTTTGGATAAAGATAGAAAATTTAAAACATTATTTTATAATTTTGTTAAATGATGCAGTGTCAACTATTATTAATTTTTGATTTTTTTTTTTTTGTTATCTTAATTTTTGTTGCTTTTTATTATAACTTGACTCTAGTTGTCAGTTCTATATCAATAAGTCGACAGCAAGGATCAGCAATAAAGGATAAGTTCTTGGTAAGATTTGATCTTTTGTCCCTTTTGCTCGGGGATTCCTAGGAAATGCTCAGCTGTTTGACTGATGTTATGAGAACTTGACTGCCTGCAAAATACTAAATCTAACCATTTGAAGTCATTCTGTCAGAGCAGGTGGACATTTGCCAGACTTCCCCAAAGTAAAAGGGTTGTAAGTTCAAATCTCATTAAGAGTTTCTTTATTTTCATTCTGTGCTGTCCACTCTACTGCAGAATTAACAGCCCTAATAAATTTGATTTAAAAAAAAAAAAAAAAAAAAAAACTAAAAATAAAGAAAAGACTAGTTAAAAGTTAATAATGGATAACTGGAATTCTTTATATATATATATATATATATATATATATATATATAAATTTCCTATCAATTTAACTGATTTTACCTATTAAAAATATACTGAAAGCTACTCTTAAGCAAAAGTACCTTCAAGTGGTAATGATTTTAAGGGTCATATCACTTTCATGGCATATTAATTTTAAAATTATTCACCAAACTTTTGCAATGTTTTTGCATGTATACATTTGAAGTGTTACAAAATGAATCTGTCAAACATGTCAAATTGACCCTATTTTAATATATACATTTTTAGAGTTCTACCAATTTTAGAATGTAGTGATCACTAGAATTATTTAAATGATTTGTATATGAAATTTTATCCTCATATAAAAATAGTGATTATAATCTTGGCATTTACCCAATAGAGACCTTAAATATAGTGTTTTGAAGCCATAGATTTAAAATTACAAAGAAATATATCTTAAAGGTTTGGGATTTGACACAAGGAGGATAAGAAAGCTGGTGAAAGTAAACCAATAAATTTTTGGTTTTCTCTTTGACAGTTTTTTTTTTTTTTTTTTCCTACTATTTGGAAAAAAATACTTTATTTTAGGCAAACACATCAGTACTTCATGTATTAAGAAAAATGCCATTATTTTAAAAAAGTTTTAATTGCTTATTTTCTAGGCTGGTAGCCACTGCTCATACACATGCCCTACTTGGAAGATTGGTTCAATACAATGATTCTAATCCCATTTCTCACCCTCCAGCCTTGTTTTGTCTGAGTCAAACTTAGATGAGTAAATATCTTCCTGATTTCAATTTATTAAATGCCTCATAAAGTCCATCCCAGTTTTTGATGATAATAATAGAACAATGGCATAAGGGCAACAGAACACTCACTATTCTCTGCCATATAAAAATACTTTCCAGGAAATTGGCTAAATGTTCCCCTCCCATTTCCTATAAATCCTTGATAAGTACATGCCAAAGTCAAAATATTTACCATTTATTATAACACTTTATGTAGAAACACTATTAGTTTTAACAAAAAATATTATAATGTAATATCTCTTAGTCAATAATAAAATACATTTCAAGTGATTAAAACCTTTAAAACAATGACAAACAAAAGTCAGTTGTTTTCTGCTTGAATTCAATTTTCATTTGACTTTTCAATGAAATGTATTTAATTTCAACAAAAATATTAGTTCCATGAATGGATTAAAACCAACAAAATACAAACTGAATATTGCAAAAATAATAGTATTTTAGTATCACTCTTTACAGTAGCCCAATCAATATCGACATTTTTTCCAATTTCTTCCAGATAAAAATTTTGTGGGTTTGATGAAAAGAAAGCAAACAGATTTGAATTGATATCTTCCTTATTTTTGATTGTTCTGACACCAAGAAAATGTTCTGAACAAATATGTTAGGTTTGGTGAGTGTAGATGGTTAGATAAAACTTTCTAGTCTCTCCTGACCCAAATATATAAATGCTTGGGTTGTTTAGTCAGGCCTTTCATTGTCATGTTGGAGGATGTCCTCCTTTTCTCTTTACAAAACAGGTACCTTTCTCATGTACAACTGACTGAGGCAGTCATTGTTTTTAATGGTCTGGGGTGAGGATTTCTCCAGGATCCAATAACTCCTAATAATGCCAATCGTGTTCCATCAAAAGCAGAGCAAAACCTTCCTTATTTCTGTGTTAGAATTTAGTTTGAACAGAAGATAACTATTGCTTTTTGTGTTTATTACCATACAGTACCCATTTCTCCTCCTGTAACAATTTAATGAAGAAAAGGAAGTTTTAGTTTCTTATCAACAGATTAATTGTTAGGCCCCATTTTCTGATAAGTTAATGGTAAACCAAAGATCTCTCTCTAATATTTGAGATGTCTCTGTATAATTGAACATGATACATTGTACTTTTGTTAAACCTTTAGTGCTTCAATGAGAATCTGCTTGAACAGATGATTATCTTTCAGAAGAAATCTGATCTGGTACTTTTTTTCTTTTTTTTTTACTTACTAAACTATTGTTAATCTTAAAACAACACAAATATTCATTGTTTGGTATTATGGTCTTTTTAAATTCATACAGCATCCAATAGCAAACAAGTTTTATTACACATTCAGATTTTATTATGCAAGTCATTGTTTTCACAATGAAATTGTTATTAACCAACCAATGTTTGCAAATCTTTCAATATAGTACCATGCAAAAGTATTGAAAAAATTTTCAAAGGAAAGTAATTTCTATTACTGTTACTAACCTAAATCTTGAGCCAAATATAGTAGATACTTCTGATATATTCCACTGTTGTGCCAAAAGTCATGGGTTAGCCGTGGTGGTGGTGGTGAGGGACATCATCATACCTTGATGACATGAAAATGCCCTGACCTATATCAGTTGTGTGCTGACATCAGGTGAGTCAGTGTGAACATTAGCTAGGCTACTCATGACAAGATGACATTAATTATCAGTTCATATGCAGCATGATAGGGGATGCTAAATGAATGGGACTGCTGCTCAAAATGAATGTTGTCCTGCCATCCTAGAGATGCTAAAACATTAGTTTGGGTTTTTAATAAATGAAACGCACACACACTCTTAGCACTTCTTTTCAAAATTGATTAATAAAACCAGAATTAAGTTTGAAGGACTTAAATTCAGATATTTGTACTATTTATCTCTAAATATGGAAAGCATAAGGATCTGATTGGAAGAATGAATTTGGCTTGAATAAATAAAGCAAGATTTCTTTTTCTGACACTTTTTGGCTTACAATATTGTGTTCGTCTTGTCTAGTTTTCACACATTGAGAGTGCTTCTCTTGACTGAGAAAAACACTGGTGCTTATATAGCTCTCCCAGTTCTGGACCCATATTGACTATTGGCTAATACCTGCCCAGTATCATTCATATGCAAATAGTCAGCACCACCTACTCTGAGAAGGTCTTCTCTCAACCGTCCGTTGTAGAAGGGGACACAATTCTTGGTGCTTACAGCACCACATACAAACAAATCTGAGTTTTTATTTGGACAACCTGATTCTCTGTTACAAATATTTGAATGAACCATTAACAAACAATATTATGTTTCTGTCTATCTTAAACTAAATTGAAAATACCTAAGAGGAATGAAAAATAGAAAATTTAGTCACAATGTGAGGCAACTAATTGTTAATGAAAATGTTTTGATAAAAACTTTAAACATTTAATTGGAATATACTAATATTCTTTATATGAAAAATGAATGCTTAGAGCACAATTCTTAAAGTATAAGTTACTCTGAGTATGAAAATTAATAAGAACATTTCTGTCTAAAATTATTCAAGATGGTTTAACCAAAATGTTTAAATAAAAATAGTTGGGATTTTATAAAAATGACCATAAAATTTCACTAATTTATTTTGTATTTATTCATTTTAAAACATATACACACACACACACACACATATATATATATATATATATATATATATATATATATATATATATATATATATATATATATATATATTAGCTAAACATTTTAATAGTTTTTTTTATTATACAACTAACAGCTACTAATGATCACAAAGTTTAAAAAAAAAAAAAATTAATTTTGGAGTGGTTTAAAATTTGTGTGTGACAAAGTTGGTTTTTAGGATGATTCTGGAACAGTGATTAAAAAAAGTTAGTCTGGAGCCTTAAATGTAGCCTTCATTTCTGTAATTGTGGTAGCATTTGACATTCCTCAACCAATGGTGTCATATATGTACCAGAAATACCTAATGAAAGACAATACTGCCCACTTAACAGTACAAAGATCAACCACGAGTCCTTAATAATCATGAACAAAAATGTCTGGTTAGAATTATCTGCAGCAACAGACAAATGATATTGGCTCAAATCACATCCACATTTAATCCAGGAAGTACCAGATACAGAAACTGCAGCTCAGTTCAAATGTCTTCAATTTCTATCAGAATATGAGGGTAAAGACCTATCAGGATATCCTTGTTATCACTACAACCCTGGTGGACTGGCAACATATAAAATGGTCCATTGAGCCATGGAACAAGTTGTCAACAATCTGATTATCTATAGTGATGTGTTCATGTGTCATAAGCTTGATCTAATGGTCTACTTAAGTACATCTTTGACTGCCAAATTGCATTGCTTCATGACCATATGCACCCATTCATTGGCTCCATGTCCCCCACCCAAAAAAAGATGGATTATTCTAGTAGGATAATGCACCATGTCATCAGGTTCAAATTGCCCAGAATTATTACAACCACCACATTTGCATGATATGAGCCCAATTGAGCATTTGTGTGATGGAGAGATTTTTTTAAAATCTTCAGTTTAACCCTAATCCTGTGGAAAGCTATTGAGATAGTATAGCTCAATATCTTTCCAGAGGTCTTCCAAATACTTGTTGGATTGATACTATACTGTTGTTGCACTTCTTCAGGCTGTAGAGGATCCTGCACTATAGCAGGCACCTCTCCCATGACTTCTGGTATGTTGCTGTAAGCATAAAGAAATGTAAAAAAATGGTTGCCTACAGATAAATTTATTGATATTTTTATTTTAACTTTTTTTACCATTGATTTTTAACTTTTTTTTTTTTTCTTTTTTTTGTGTGTGTGCTATTTAAGCTCTAAAATTACTTGTAGCAAGTTTTTTTGCTTGGATATTGTTTTTCCATTCTCATATACATCTCTCTTAATGGTAGATCATAAATTTTCTGTTAGATTCAAATTTGATGGTCTTGGAGACTGCCATTAATTTGATATTTTTGAGACCTTTTTCTTTTGGTAATGTGAAGGTCCATTATCTTTTATGAACATTGTCTTTAGCTTAAAATTTGTTTGTCACCTATACCATTCAACAAAAATCTTGTCAAAGAACTTAAAATAAATCTTTGCATTTATCATGTCTTTAGCCAAGTTTTAATATTCTGCAACTTTTCTGTTTATATTCACAAAATCAAATTCTTCAAATATTTTCTTGCTGGTCAATCCACTTTTGCTTCTTACTCTTAATGTTTCTCAAATCTTTTTATGATATTCTTAGTTGTTTTTTTTTTTCTTTACTTGTTCATTTTTATTGTTTTCAAAATTTTCGCTATTCACTGACTTTACATTCTGTTTCTTTTTTTATTCATTAACAACAAAAAATATGAAAATCTCTCAAAATATATATGAAGCATTTCAGAAGTATATTTTTTTTTTTCTTTGTTGCTATAAATAATTTTAAAAAAATATTTTTTTTTGTTTTGTTTTTTTTTTTTTTATATATATATATTTTTAAACTTTTTCCATGATCATAATTTATTCCATTGGAATGTTTTTGTTTTTTTTTTTATTTTTTTTTTACATTTTTTTGAACAACCCTGAAGTTGCATAAAATTTCACCCTACCAAATAAATCACTGTGGATAATTCTAAAATTTTTGTAAACTGATTCTGATAGCATATTTTCATGAAAATTTTACCAACCATAATATTGACATTTTTCTTTTTATATGATTTTCAAACTTTTTTTTTGTTTAACTAAGTATAGTGGTGGATTTTTGTTCCTTTATTTTTATTATAAGAAACTTTATTTTTATCTACTGTTAAGGGAAGAAATCCTTTCAGAAAGGAATAATCAGTGAATAACATTAGGTATTATGGTTTAATAGCTGAGAGAAATAATTTGCTTACCTGCTTTTATGTATGATAGTTGTTCACAGAATTCTGTGTTTAAGTAGATCTCTTTGAAATGAGCTCCAGGAACAATTCTAAAATGTTGTTTTTTTTTTTTTTTTTTTATATATATATATTTTTATTGATCCACTTAGTTTTTTTGCAGAAACTAAGTATGTGTTCCACTTCTTGTTTCTTTTAATATGGAGTCAGATGTACCTCAGTTCAGTGTTCCATTATAGGCTGATTATTTTTATTTTTATGCTGTCAGTACATGAGCTTGTGACTCTTGTCCTGACACCATTTGTGCAAATTAAGTACCCAGAGTTAAGAATTTAACTTCTGGAAATTTTCCTTCTTTTTTTTTTTTTTTAAATCTAATTTCTGACTTGTGATTTTTTTAATGCCACAAATGTGAGTCTAGATATAAAAATTAAAACATTTTGGATTTCTATGAGAAATGTAATTATTTCGTCTTCTGTCTCTCCTTCAAAGTATAAAATTTTGAAGCATGTCAATTTTAGTGATGGATTTGGAAAAAGATTAGTTTCAAATACTGAAAAGAATTTTTATATTCGGATTTTTAGAAAGGAAATTATTCCAGTGTGAATTTAAATATTGAATGTACTTGAATAAACGTGTCAAATGTATAGAATAAGAATATAATTGATTTAGAAATAGTTTGATAAAAGATTAGATCTTTTTATAAAAAAAGTTGAAGTGTCTCTGAACTAAGATTCATCGTCAAAGTGTTAAAAAAAAAAAAAATAAAACTATGAAAGTATAAAAATACATTTTTTATATTAAAATTACCATTAAATTAAATGTTTTTTTTATATAAGAACTAACAGTATACATATTTATAGTAAAATTACCAGCAATACATTTTATCTGTACTTGAAGGCATAAAATCTGTTCAAAATATTTAGATTTCATCATTAAATAACCCATATAGAGGTTGATATGCTACTAAACAATCTTCATGAAAGAACACTTTCATGACATATAATATCCAACAATTTCTTAAAGAAAAATCAAACAGTATTCCAAAATATGCCTTTAACAAAACAACATAAAATGCACATATCACTACCTCTAGTAATTATGTCCATACATACATATGCACAAAAGCTGAGTCAAATCTACCATGTATTTGATTGTGAAAGCAGAATAACATTTTTATTACATCAAAGCTCCAATTGACATTAAATGAGCCAAAGAAGTTTCTATGCCATTGAACAAATTAATTGGTTAAATGTTCCTTTTTAAGAAATTACTTCTCCTTACTCAGATAAAAACAGAGATATGCTTAAGACAATAGATATGATTATAGTTAATACTTTATCATGTAGTTTCTCAAAGAGATTCTGTTTGTCTTTGCCAGTTAACCATGCTTAATAAGCTTTGTTCCTGTTGAAATGTAATGAACTTTATCTTTGCTTTTACCAGTTGATTTCAGTGTTTTTAGAGGTTCCTAGAGATGAACCTTTTGAAATTGATTTGGGTCTTTTCATTGACACAGTGTTTTTAAATATCATTTTTATTTTTATTTTTTTTATTGGCTCATTGATTTTGTGTAATTTTATGTTTCTGCCATTTTAGTTTAGGAATTCTGAACTGCCATAAAATCTAATATATTAAAAATAAGAGTTAACATTATTTCATTTAATGCATTTAACTTTTAATCATATTATTTTAAAATAATTCTTACAATGTGTGTGTGTGTGTATATATATATATATATATATATATATATATATATATATATATATATATATATATATTAGAAATACATTAAAACATATAGTTGCACCAATAATCTCAAGAAAATTAATTATAAAGTTGCACAACAATAAAACTCTAAACCAATTTAATAATCTTAATCATAATGCAAGTACCAATGAATATATTGTTAAGGATACTGACCAATGTAATTATAGGAATCCTAACAAATGCCCATTGTCAAACAAATGTTTAACTGAGTCCCTTGTGTATCTTTGTTCTATCTCTACAATGGAAAATCCAAGGGTTGAAAAGTTTTATATTGGTAGTACTAAGAATTCTTTCAAAACCCAGTGGTATCAACACATATTGTCTTTTACTAATAATAATTACAGACATATATATACTTCACTTTCAAAATATTTTTGGAGGATGAAACATGAAAAAACTCCTAAAGTGAAACTGACAAGGACATGTAGATCCTTATATGAACCTTGTTTTCTGTTTTTACAGTAGAAAATGCACATTATCAGGTTCTTGAATAGGGATGATTTATTAAATCAAAGATTTGAATTAATGGTTAATTGTAAACATATCATACCTTTGACTCTACAATCTTGCTAGACTTTGAAATTTGACAATTGTTTCTTATATTTTAGTTAAACCTTGTTGCACTATATAAAGTTTATCTTTCTGTCAATAAGATCAGTTTTGACGTAGTATAATTTTTACATTTTTCTTTTAGTAGTGGTGGTAATATTTAGTATAAATGTATTGGCATTCGGCTGACATTGTGCATTGATTAGTTTTATTAACACCCTATATAAAGATCCTTTAGTTAACAGTTGTATTCTATTTTGTATGATCTATATATTTAAATAATTTTGTTAGATCTATATTTTTTAAAGTTGTTAGATCTATTTGTTTAAACTCTCCTTTTATTTCTTAAAGGGCCATGTTATTGACCAACTATAAAAATGTGTAATTTTAACTTTTTAACTCACAGGGTATGTAGTTTGTCAGTATCTTGTTAAATTACATTTCTTCTCCCATATGAAATGACATGTGTCTAATGTATAACATTGTAGCAAATTCATATCCGTATTGAATATGACGTTCAGGTGCCATCTATGATTCTAAATCTGTGCAACTTTGTTTTTCCCCTTACTTTGAACTTAGAGTAGGCCATTCCAATTGGTTGATCTGAATAAAAACAAAACTAACCCTGCTGCTATTTCCCTTTTTTCTTACTCTTTTTCCTTGTGAAAAGGTTGTATGTTTTTTTTAAATCTCAATAAATTGTCTACTCACCAGTTATTTACTAATGCCTGATGAGATATTTAATACACATCGAAATATGTTTGCATTTGTGTAGCAATTTTGACGTGTTTTTGATGTAATATCCTAAAATAAAGACTATTGCTCTACTTTTGTATTGAGTCTACTTTTAAATTGAACGTTATGAACGTCTGAATTGTATTCTATTCATTCTCATTTCACATGGGGGGAGATAGATATATATATATATATATATATATATATATATATTATAATTCGTCTACATTTGCAGTACAACTCGGTTTCGTGACTTTGCTATTCATCAGGTACTGAGAGTTATGAACTGTTCAATATGATTATTTTTTTATTTTTTTTTTAATTCTGGGTCTCATGGGTGAAATGCTACATTTGTATGTGGATTCAAAGTTCAAGATTATTGTAAACATAATATACTATTGGGTTATAAATTCAAAATATAGTGTTGATAGGTAGATATATTTGGGATTTATACCCTAATATTATATATGCACACACATACTATCTTCAGTTCTGCATGTAGTTATTTTTATTATTACCATATTATGTTTGGATTTATTATATTCAAAATGGTTTAATATATTTAGAGGTATTAAAACTTTTCTAGTTCTTATACATAGAAAGGTAAAATATATATACTATGAGCAGAATGCTGGGAAGTTCTCAGGCCCTACCCAGTTCCCAAAAACACTATCTCAAATGACTAAACACCTGAATACTGAATTATAGAGAATTGATCAGGCCAAGAATTTTTCAGCATCTTCTATATATACTTGAAAAACATTTGACTAATGCTAAATAAGTTGAAACTTGGTACATTATCTACAAAATCTACTTAATGATAGACTTAGGAATGTATCTCTTGTTTCTAACCTAGACACACTGTATTTCCTTCTTTGCTAATCTATCAAATTATTTTCATTTATATAGCAGTTTTACATTAGTGACTAATGAAAGATAATTCTGTCTAATAATGTGTTTATATATTCCACAGAAGTGTAATTGCTAACATAAAAAGAATTTTATTTCCGTATTCAGATTTTACAATTACTTTCTACTTTTTGTTTTTTATTATCAATAAAGTGTGACATGTAACAAATTAAAACCAGTGACCCAGAAAAAATAACTTATTCAACAAATGAATTCCTAATTTCACTTTTTGAATTTCTGAGCTGTTCTCATTTCAGCATCTGATATTTTTCTTTGAAGATTTCAGATTTCATAGCCATTGGCATTCACAAAATAGGTAAAGTGGAAACAACAGTAAAATTTTACACCTTTGTTTTCCTTGGCCCGATGTTCTCACCTGAAAAAATAACCTAGCAGTACATCAAAAAGCAAACTTCTTTGCTATCAGCCACATTAGGGTGGAAAATACCAAGGGAGTTGTGCCTTGACTGACCAAGGTTTGCAAATTGTCCTCAGTAACCTTGTTTAACTGAACTGACCTAGGTCAATTATTGTGGATGACAAATACTAAGTTGGGGTGGGCTTTACTTTCATGTGGGATCTCTTTCTTTAAGCAGTGCTGGCAAGCAAGCAGACCCCTCCCATACAGTCTGATTGATGCTACCACAAAAGGTAATTGACTTTTTAAAGTTAAATAACTTTTACTACTTTTCTTTTCTCACCACAAACTATAAAGAAATAGACATTTTCAACAATCCAGGTATTATTATTTTTTTTTTTTTTTTTTTTTTTTTTCAACCATAAACATTTTAATGCTTTTAATTTACTTTTTATTTTAATGAAAATGTATAACTGCTTAGTGTTAATAACTATTTTCTTGCATTTAATAATTTTGTGAATGCAAATTGAGCTTTAGTGGAAAGAGCCACTTATAGATTGTCTTCAGTCAGGAAAAACTTGTAAGAAAAACTTGTAAGCCTCATTTGTATCAAATGTGTACATTCCATGTACTTAATACATAAAGCTCAATTTGTGCATTCACTTGAAACCTTGAAAAAGAATTAGTTAGTTGTTGTTTTGTGTGTATATGTGTACAAATATCATGAAAAAATTAACATCAAATAATTGCAGTTTTATTATTTCTACCAGCATGACTTATAGGTTGTCCAACATAGCAATTCTGGAATAATAGCAATAACTAATTTGCATATTCTGCTTTACAAATTCATTTTTATAAAATAAGTTAATTCCGATCTGTTATTTTGTGATCTTTTTAAATACTTGATTATAATTAGATTGCTTACTTATTTGAATAGTTAGTTTCTACTCTGAAAGGGGTAACCACCTTAGCGTTTAGATCACAACTTGAGAGTAATTGATTGGCCTTTTTTTTCTTTTATTTAAAGCTTATCAACCTTCTGTAGTGTATTTAATACTAAAACATTGAAAAAGTCATTTTTTTTAATAAATATATTAGCAAGTTTTTGTAGATAATGAGTTTTCCAGGTGCATCATAGGCCTCTGCTGGTCATCAATGACCACGGATCTGACCTAACTCATCTGCTCCTCTGGAACTGGCGACTGAACAGGCCAATATGCCAGTGGCAGTATCTGTCACACCTGTGAATTCTGTGTTGTCTATATTGCAGTGTTCTCTTCTGTAGGTCCACTTCTGCTGCATTGTTCAGTTTCTCCTCTCCTGACATTAGTTGTTTAGTCAAGGTGCTTCTCCACTCAGAACGGCCGGCATCAATGTCCTCCCTGTGGTCACTGTTGATCTCAAAGGCCTTCATGTCTCTCTTACAGACATCTCTATAGTGCAACTGAGGGTGACCAATGTCTGTTTTTGTCATTTGCAAGTTCCCTGTAGAGAATGTCTTTGGAAATTCCAGATGCAAGTCCTATTATTTAATCCATAACTGGAAGAGAAGTGAGGTAAAGAATAGAAGAGAAGTATGCACTATTAATAGTTTTAATAGTATATATTGAAAATCTAAACTTTAATTTATGAAATATTTTTTCTTATGTGATTTGTTCATAAAATAATAAAACAAATTAATCATTTTGTTTAATAATGGATTTATTTGATTGAGTTTAATGAATGTGAACATTTTATCATTAAAAACAAATTTGCAACCATTCATGCTTGGCAATATGGTGTATATGAAATAAACAAGTACCAAAATGTTTAAACTCCTCAAATTGCTTTAAGATAATTTTGCTAATACCATTTTATGACCTAAGCAAATCCTTCATAAGAAAGGAAATGCATTCTGCCCATGTAATACTGCTAATCCATAAATAAAATGTGAATTTATGGGAGAAAAAAATGCTTATTGAAATCATGTTTACAAATGGTATTGTGTGTTACAATATGCCGACTCCCTCTCTCTCTCTCTCTCTCTAATATATTCTCACACACAGTTTATTTGTTGACTGTATTCATATTGTAAGTAATTACTATAAAATGTAATATGTACTTTATCTTAATATTTTCAGACCTTCTTATTCTCATATTTTTGGTAATTTGATTAAATGCAGTTTTGTATAGTCAATTATACAAAAAAAAAATCTTTATACTAATTCTTTCCATATTTTAGATAGATTTTGCAAATATAAAAAGTAAAAAGATAATTTTTATCTTCAACTAACTTTATTGAGCAACTTATTTACCAGTTTGTTTTGTCGACTTTCAGACTAATTCATAATTCCAACATCCCTTAGCCTAGCTTGGCCAGGAACTGCCATGGGTACCTTTTGCCATCTTTCAGGGAAATGAAATTATTTTTTTCATTAAGAGAATTCTACAAAGACTGGAATAATTGGTAACCAAAATGTACAATATCATGTGAATATGGTGGGAGGGTCAAAACCTCTTGGCTAAGCTGTAAGAATTTTTGCAGACAATAGGAATGATAGAATATTATGGTCTTTATATGAATTTTGGATGAATGCTTTTTGACTGCCTTTAATTAGAAATAATACTTGTTTAACTGATTTGATTATCTGGAAGCTCATCACCAAGCTTCTAATTCAATTATGTATGTAGCATCACCTTATTTGGCTGAAGATTAGCTTTTAATGTTTAGTGGCGATTCCTTTGGTTTGCCCCATGATCTCTTGGATTATTCCACATTGTTGTAAAGTATCAACTTTTCATTGCCTGTCACAATCTTTCAAAAACAGGAGATTTAAATATAGTCCAGTAGTTTTTTTGGTTTTTTTTTAAACTTATATGAAAATCACATGCATTTCACTAACCAAACTGGTGCAATGTTTGATTTGGATATTGTACATTGGCTACCTCTCATGTTATATAAAATTGTTTATACTCAATGCCTTTGCTATCAATGTCAACTGGTTGGCTAATGGCTAAGTACAGAAAATCCTTCAACAAGAAATCTCTAACACAAAAGTTTACAGATCATTTGCAATAACTTCTCCATAGTTCAAGCAATTCTAAGTTTTTATTTTTTAATTTATATTAGTGAGAGAGAAAAAAAAAAGCATGTCTAGAGATCATTACTTATTTTCTGTCATCTTCAATGTTAGAATGAATAAACAAAAATGTCAAGTTTGGTTAAAATGTTTTTAAAAAATAAACATTGATTTTTACATTAAAATTAACATGATTTTCTTTTTTTTATGTTGAAACTAAATTCTCTTAATACTAATAGCATCAAATAACACAACTTTTTGGCCAACCCAATGCATCTGCAGAACCTAACCTATTATAAGCTCATTACTTAACTGTTTTATATCAAATAAATCTCACTGAAATTTAAACTCATTGCTTTGTTGTGACAGAAATACAAAAATTTGATTTACTTTTAGATTACCATTTTTTTCTCTATAATTGCAACTAAAATTTTCTCTTTAATATGGAGTTAATTCCAAATGTTTTTACATTTAATAGCTTTGCACTGAGTAGATACACTTGGTAATTAGTTTCTAAGAAAAAACAGAAAAGTAAAGTATATTTTATTTAAAAATAAAAATCCTTTGAACTAATAATTTTATTGGCTTGTTACTGAAGTTGCTGCAAAGTTTAGACAAATTTATATGCATGCATAAACATATCTTTTTGATAATGTTTATTTGTATTTGTTTTTTTTCCGCTCCTCCTCCGCCAAAATTTCAGCATGTATACATATTCTGACTGCATAAACACATACTAAAAAGTTCTATTCACATTAATTCTAATAGAAACATCTATACTCCACATTTCAGAATTGACATATTTGAAAAGAAGTCATAAAATTGATGGTAACTTTTCAGTGCATTTATCCATTCATGTATGATAATTATTAATAAAGGTTAATTTTATGTTTAAGTAGATTTGGCTTCCTGGATAATGTTGTACCAAAATTTTCATTTAATTAGTCACTGAACATGTTATAGCTTTTAAAAAAAAAAAAAAAATGGAATTAATATAGTATAGTGTATCCTGGCATCCATATTCACACATACACAATATGGTAACATTTTTTAAAAAAATTGGAAGAATTTTAGTTGTAAACCATTTCACTCTATTTTCTTTTTTATTTCATCTTCTAATCAGATTGACAAAATATAAAAAGTATGTAATATTTTTTTATATTTTCATTTTTATTGGAGTATAGTAAATAAAATTAGATGTTCAAAAATTTTCAACATTTTTATAAAAAAAAAAATTCTTTTGTATTGAGTCTATATATTTCAAAAGAGAGCACTGGCAAATTTTATACACACACTTAAAATATATACACACCTTCCTTCTCAAAGTCAACAAAAAGCAGTGTTGCAATAAGAACTGGAACATTGATTCTTTATATACACAGTATACAATGTATTTAGGGATTTTCAAATAATGTACTCTCTATAGTACTATTATAATTACTGGTGCATTCAAGATTGACAGTTTATTAGTTTCATGCCTTTCTATATCTGCTTTGTTGTCTGACTCTCTCTCTTGTAATGTAGTGTTGATTAAATCCACATAGTCACAACTGATTATTAATTCTTTCACATTAAGTCTCTTTGCTGGAAAGGAAGCAGCTATTGAGATAACTTCACTGTGGTCTTGTCTTCCCATCTCATTTTTTTTCCTCTTGATGACTTCACACATCATAAATTTATCAGTAATAGAATGAGGCTTTCTTCTTGGATGATTTTTTATTGGTTATTGTTGTTTGTGCATGTTTGACCAAAGAAAGATGGTTAAGTCTTAACAAAGTGAACAAAACAGTTTTTTGTTTTTTTAATGTGATTCATTTATTGAGCAAGTTGTATGTTTCTGTTCTGCCTAGACAATGTTTATATGTATCCATATTGAAAAGAAAAAAGTTAACAGTTCCATTTTAAAAAAAACAAAAAAACTTCACAGCAAATTAGCATAATTATAAAATTAATTTTATACTTTGCTTTCAATTCACACTTTTTTTTTTTCACACAACTCCACCACCCATAAATTTTATATTTGACTTAGCATTTAGATTTTATGACTATATATATATATATTTATATTTATATATATATATATATATATATATATATATATATACACACACTGACCTACAAAAGTTATGGGTTAGGTGCATAGTATCATGTAAGATATCCATCTTCTAACTTGAGAAAATACAGAATGTCCACATGGCATCAATTCCAGAATTCTCCACAGACTAATTCTAGACAACTTTGGTCTAATGACATAGGTAATTATCTTACTGGAATAACCCATCATTATTAGATTACATGGAGTCCATGCAGTGCATAGTGGCCACCAGTCAATGACATGTTCATGTGGATCAGCAGACCTAACTCATGCCATATAAAACTCTCTCACATGACTATGGCACTGCTACCAACATCAGCTTACATGGTGCCTTGTTGACATCATGAAATCTGTACCACACTCAAACCCTACCATTAGCTTAAAGCAATGTGAACAGTGACACATCAGCCCATCCCACATGTTGTCAATGGTCCTGTTAACAATGTCATGATTCCAGGTGTGGCTCTGTGTCCAGTGTCATTGTATTAGTAGAAGTACCCTTATAAGTCTTTGTTCCCTTATCTAATGGAAGCCAAAGTTTCTGCAGGATATACATTTGGTTTTTCCTGCATTGAATATGGCTGTGCTTTGAGCCAGTGTCACTTATTTGTTATCATAGATAATTCTAGCTAAACTATCAGACAATTTATATTGGCTAAGTATATAATCACTTGCCTAAGTGATTATAAAGCATATTTGAATATTTAAAACTATATTTTAACATTATGAATAGTATATACTAATATATATGTTCAATAAATTATCATCAGTAAGAGGCTAGTCAAGTTCAGTATGAAAGTTCAACTCGGATTGTTTTAAATACTTTCCTGTTTCTTAAAATATCCAATAAATTTTTTATAACTTTTTATTCTTGATTGCTAACGAAGTTTATACAAAAGATTTACTCAAATAATGATAATTTTAAATAACCGTCATATTGATTTAGAAAACTTTTGTCATAATAGTTTTATGATTTTTACTTTAGTTAGACAATTTTATTTTCTAGTTGAAAACACCCTTGACACAAAATCAAAATCTTATAAAATATGAACTGTTATTCTAAAAACCTTTCTATTTTTCATTGTTTATCATTGCATGTTTAATTTTTTTTTTCTTTTTTAAATGGAATTATATGACAAAGTGAATGACAGGACTAAATGTGAACTTTTTTTTTCTTTTTGTATAATTTTATAAGGTTACTTAAGTTCTGGTTGGAATAATTAAAAAGTCACATCTTTATTGTTCACTGGTTTCTCTCTGCCCTTTGTTTTTATTAGTACAGTTGGCCAACTCACTTCCTGTATAGTAGTAATACAGGAAGAGAGTTGACCAACTGTACCAATTTCCTCTTTTCACCTATTATTTAGATAAAACAACTGCAAAATGATAAAAGTAGTCGAGCAACTAATTGATCAGCCATCATGAATGTATGCAAATATGAATGAACTGTTAATACCTTTTATATCATATTCTTCCCTCTCCCCAAAAGGTTCTGTCAGTTGAATGTCCTTCCTCTCTACAGCAGTCTAATAGAGAGAATGTTTAATTATATACACTATAAGAGGAGATATATAGGAATTCATTTTTTTAATATAAGTTAAAAAAAAGATATTGTTCCCTGATATGAATACATTGTTTAAATGCATTAACAACAAATCTATTACACTTACATAAATTCTTGTTGGTATTCCTTTTAAAAATACTAAGTGTCATATTTGTATAAGGAGAATGGAAAGAGTTGTCAGCCATGGATTATAATGTATAATGATGTTAAACATCAAAGTTAAAGAAGAGAAGGATGTTAAATTGAACCCTCTTCTTAGGATCAATATATCCTCTAAATATGTTGATGTGAGCTTGGCTCTGGGGTTCCCGCTTCAATGCAACACTCCTAACTAATTATGCGATAAGGAAATGGTTGGAAAATATTGGTGATACCTTCATGACGCTGATTACACTGATTAGATAGTTTTTTGTCCTTGCCTAGTTTTATGTATGTGGAATCCCATGTTAAACCTGACCTTGTGTCAGTTTTGTCCTCTGTAGAAGGAGGACAAAATAAATGTCCATTTCAGTTGACCTCATATGATGCAATTTTTAACACAATTTGATTATTTCAATGATGCACATCTTTACAAGTGTCCAATGGTATGTCATTTCTTAGTAGGATTTAGTTTGCTCATTTGATGAGTTGATTGCATTCTTTAAGAAAGCTCTGAAAAGCTTTCTATCTGACCAAGAAGGCTCCCCCCTCCCTTCAAAGGAAAATGTGATGTGCTCATTTGGTCAAATTTTGGTTAGTGGGTCAGGCTGAGAAATCTTTAGCATGCCGCTCATATAAGCAAAAAGCATTCCTCTGTTTCTTGGCCATACTGAAAATACATTGAAATCTAATAGTTTTGCTATTTCTATGGAACATCATGAGATTCAGGTGACTTGTTTGCTGAAAGATTCATTTGTGATTAGGTATGTTCTTTTTTGGCAGAAAGTCAATTAAACAGTTGATACTTACATGTCTCTTCCTGCTCTGAGAGAAAAAGTAAAATGGCTTTGAAATAATTGCATTTGTTAATACCACTTAATATAAAATAATGGTGACTGTTTAAAAATAAAAATTAATTTGCAACATCTGCACCAATAAAATATTATCTATATTTTATGCTAACAGGCTGTGATATCAGCACTGCCTCTTTGCATATCCATGTGTATGCATGTTATACAATGAATGAACCAAATCAATAATTTTTTTTTTTTTTTTTTTTTTTTGAGGAGTTTTACCCCAACTGATAAACACAAAATTTAGTATAAATATACATTTTGTAAATTAATTTTCATTGATTATATGCATTTCTATTTGGATCAGCATGCACATCTTGGTTGTTATACTCACAATATTTCAACCATTGTACTCTCCAGTTTTATCTTCCTGTATTGTTCTCTATCTATATCCTTGGCCTTATTCCACAAGTGTTGATGACCACCTCTTTTACTTCCATACATGATCAGCTATACTTGATATCAACATCTCCCCTGTCACAGACTACAGGTTTTCAAAGCTACTCCAACCTTACCTTTAGAGGATGGTTGGTCTTCCCTTTGTATTCTTTGCTGTAACTGAGCAAAATAGAATACACTCAGTTCTTGGTTACATTATCTTCTGAGAGGAGCTTGATTCAAGAGAGCTCTCCTTTGAAGAGTTAAACTGCTTTTGAATATGGTCAGAATGGTGTATGGACCTCAGATCTTCTGAATCTTTTCTGATGTATCCCCTTATACATGGTAAACAGCTCAATGTTTTTTTTTTGTTTTTTTTTTTGTGTTTTTGACCTATCTGTCTGTACTCATGGAAGTTGGTGTTATGCTTAAAGGGTAATTGTTACCTTGAGTGTTTCTAATGCTGATTATCTGTTAACATGTGGGGATACAAGGAGTAGACCAACTGCCCTATATAGATAGGTGAAGTTGGAGAAATATCAAAAGGGGAGACATTGAAATTAAGCATGACAAATCATTTCTCCTCAAACCTGGTGAAATGAAGTTACATAATATATAAATGTAATAGGTGAATAATACTGAAGGATAAATTACTGAAAGAATCAATGCACATGTTACTTTTTAACAAACTTCTCAGTAGACTTAGCACAAAAGTAAATACCTTTTTTGGAGACTCTGATTAAGACAGGACACTCAAAATGAATGTTAGGTTTAAGGCTTCAAAACTACACCACTTGAATGTGTAAGAGACACTTGACCTGGTGAATTAAAGCCTTTGCTGAAGCATCTCTAGTTTCTTGATACTAATGTTCAATCCCTGGATCAAGTAATACAGAAAAGATACATACTGACTCAATGGAAGAGAAAGACAGACAAGTATTAAATGATATGAAGTATTCCCTAAACATGGAAAACAGAATGAGAACAATCTAGCCCCACCTATTGATTAAATAAAGGGAGTTTAATTACAAATCAAAAGAAAGTTAATAAATATAAACCTGAAGAAGGCCAGAGTAAAATGGCTGAAATGTGAACAGAAAAATCAAGATGAGCATGATGACATGACTAGAAATGAATTATAATTCCTCATTTCAAAACATCAATACAAATATTTGCATTTATTATTTAGTTAATAGTCTGCAGTGTAATGAAAGGAAAAACTTTGCAGATACAAGAATGAATGAATTAATATAAACTTTACTAAGTGATGTGATCAGTAAAACAATTGGTGTCATAGAATCTTTTTCTTGTTAACTACTGGAATTATAGGAACTCTACAGGTGTTGATAATGTTACCTCTAATCTTATGCTCTTACTTTTTTTTATTGTCCTTTTCTTGTCCTCCTTTTCTTGTCCTCTTATTCTTTTCCTTATTCTTTCCTTTATCTCAGATTTTTTTCTAAATTAAATACAAATGATTATTCTCATATGTGAAAAAGAAATGCACAAATGTTTGTCTACTGCATCCTCTTTCTTGAGCTCTCTATAAAGAATTTTAATTTATAGTAATTTTAATGCTTTTTCCATTCCAATCTGCCCTTCAATCTTTTGTTCAATCTTATTAATATCCAATCAACAAGCCTCTCTCTCTCTCATCTATATTCTTTTCACCCCCTCTTTCTCTCTCCCTATCTCATATATAGTATACTTCCTTTTATCTAGTTTTCTTATTTTTTTTCTTTTTCTAGTTTTATCTTCTTTTTTTTTCCTTTCAGTTTTTTTTTTCCACAATTTCTCCCATCTCTTGAATATTATGTTCCTCAGTTAGAAATAATAACCAATTCCATTTCAGAATAACCAGTATATTGGAAAGATAATACACTCTGTTCCTTAGAAAAGTGTTATGGTCATGCATAGAAACAAGTATAAATAAGTTTAATATTGCTATTGTAACCACTATGCACAAAAAAAAATACTCTAGTGATAAAAATAAATTAGTTCATCTTAGCAGTAACACTTAAAACAGTATTGTTCTACGTTCCTATTATAAAAACTAGTTAAAAACAACAACAAAAAATTAGTATTTGATATTGTTCATTGCTATTGATCTTTTACAAGCTTATTTCCATAACAAGAAGTGGGCGCAACTAACCATAATAGAGCACCTGTAGCTGTGTATTGTAGCCAAAATAACTCTGCCAAGTTGGCGTTATTTTCCGTTTCTTTATCATGCAGCCAGTGCACACACATAAACTTGGAAAGAACAAAAAGTGGTAAAGTGTGAAGAGGGGGAGATAGCTATAAAGAGATAGTAAATATTTTATTACTCCACTAATGCAATCTCATTTGCACAAAATATGACTATTAATAGAAAATAGTCAATTTAGTCAATTTGCCTAAATGTTGCCAATTACACAAACTGGTCATTACAAATTGTAACGTGGATAATATAGAGATGGGGAAAATTTGCAAAAGTGTTGCCAAGTAATTGTGACAAGTAGCATTTATATTTAGAGAGGAACAAACCACAAATAATACTGATTCACACATTTACCCCACAAGAATAATGGAAACATGTTTGCTATCTATGACATACAATATTAATTGTTGCCAAGGTGACCTGCTATAATCAAGTTTAAAATGATTCAGATCTCTTTAATTCCTTTTGAAAAAAGAAAAAAATGTTTGGTACATATTGATGTTAGTAGCATCAATTCAAATATAGAATCTGATATCATTTAAGATTCTTGTGGCTGCTGATGCTACTTTTGTAACTTTTTGAAAAGTCATGAATCTAATTCTCCCTGCATCTTGTCTTCTTAGATATTTTGGATATTAATAGAACACCATACCTTTTGCAGAACTGCAAAAGTCAGCTGACTGTCAATTTCCAGCTCTGTAAACATCAGCAAGTAAGCTGTTTTTTTATTTCAATTCTCATAGTAAATGAACACCAGTAATGTAAAATTCCATTTGGATTAAGATTTTAATTTACAAGTAATAAAAAAAAAAAATGTATAGGAAAAACTTATGTTTTCATTTAACAGCTTTAAAAAAACTTTGTACACTATTCAGCAGGTGGTTTGATCATGGAAGGTTTTTGAGGTGTTGTCAAAAAGATACTGATCACACACACAATTTCTGAATAAAGGCAAGCATTATAATTTAGTTTTACTGACTTAAAATTGGATTATATAAACTTTAACTATAAACATTATTTACATTATTTGGGCTATTGTCCTCATCTTTGTCACCATATTTATTACAACGTTTTGGCTGTTGTACGCTCTGGCCCTCTTCAGGTGCTTTGAATGTTGAACTGAACCCTTTATTTCGCTCACTGTGGTAGACTGTTCTAGTTCCATGTGCCATGTTTAATGGATATCAGTTATCTCCTGTTAATTTCCTAATTAATTTTTAATAAAGAGTTCAGTTCAACATTCCAAGCACCTGAAGAGGGCTGGAGTGTACAATGGCCGAAACATAATGAATATGGCAACAAAGATGAGGACAATAGTCTGAATAATGTAAATAATGTACATAATACCTCATCTCGGAAATATAGACAGATTTAACTATAAAATGTATAATAGTCAGATTATTGCAGCTCGGAAATTTCTTACCTGCCTTTCTCTGCAGTTGGAATTGATAAAACAGTTTGAAATATAGAAACCTCATTCTTATTCAATCTCTTTATATATATATATATATATATATATATATATATATATCGACTCTCCCGTCAAATTAAACGATGAGAGTCAAGCAGATCAGTTCCCAAAAACCAACAGCCCGACAACAGCACATCAGATTTGATTATAGTGGTGAAGGTTTTGTGCAAGACCAGCCACACTTTTTGAAGTGCCGAATTCAGAGACCTGGTGCACTAAGTGTCACAAGGTCCCCGAATGACCCTCCGCAGGTTTTGAATTCAGAGTCGTCCTTCATCCAAGGCTATAGAACCCAGTCTGTCCTGCTATTTACCCATAGCTGGAGGGAGAAGAGGATTCACACCTTTCCCAAGCTATTAGCACGTAAGTGAATGTAATGGATTCGACTGGAATTTGAACTCAGCTCTCCGATTCCTCAATCCAAGCCGCTATCCATTACTCCACTGTGTCTCCTGCTTAATATATATATATATATATATATATATATATATATATATATATATATATATATATATATATATATATATATATATATATATATATGTACATAGAAAAAAATCTAAATTAATCTGTTGTTTGGCTATAGATTCAAATTTGATGATTCAGATAGAAGATAATCTATTATTTGAAAAGGGATATTGGTCAAAAGTCATCCAATTTATCACTGCTACACCAATTAGATTGAATAAGTTGCTTTTTTTCTGTCTCTTTCTCTTTACCAGAAATAACATAGAATTGAGTTCCATCTCTTATGTCCAGTTCAATAATGTATGTACAGGCAAAGGAAATGGAAGATTTTTCCATTATGAGTCAGAGAAATATAATGGACAAAGTTAATGTTATATGAAACTCATTTCACAAATTGGATAGAGAAATTAGTGTACAGATAACAATTTAAGTCATGTGTTCTAATAAAGCAAATAGAAGAAAATATTTAAATTTTAACTGAAGGCTTTAATTAAAATAGCCAGAGAAAGAATTTCAATGGTTTTAATTTGAAAGAAGGTTGATGTTATTTCTGGAAGGTTTGACACTAAAGATTAGAGAACTGAGCAGACTGCAGGTTATGTAGAATTTTCTGTTAAGATCTGTTAGGTCTTAGACAAGTCTCTCTCTTGCTTTATAAGCAAACATCATTCATTGGATAAAATTTTGCTCAGCATAATTGATTTTTGTTCAAAGAATTCAGTTCTCATATTTTTTGGCTTCTAGGTTTTTTCTTGTCATTAATTATTGAACCTTTCAAAGTTTTTGTCAGAGTACAATTAATACAATTTACTTTGAGGCTACAAAAGAATGATTACTGCATGACTATATGAATTTTAAATTTTTATTAGGTCAAGCTTTGGATCCCTAGTCATAATGTCAGGTTTAAAAGTACAGTGTTTAAGTATTTTTTTTTTGTTAATAACTGTGCAGGTTGTGTCATGGGTATCAGTACAGTAAGTGTAATTGGTGAGCAGAGTTCACTGGGTTGGTTTGTTCTTACTTTTGTACAAATGCCTTTAACAGGGGGCATGTATCCATCTCTTCACAATCCCTCCATCCCCACAGCTATAGGTTAAATAACAGGGCAAACTGGGTTCTCTAGACTTGTGTGGTAATCAGTCTAAGAGAATGACAACTCTGAATTCAAAACAGAAAAGGATGGGCTCTAACTTAGATATACTCATTGCCACTATGGCTGCAGTATATGTGGTGCATGTATGACTCTCATGGGTTAAGGGATTCATAATTGTGAATGACTAATTCAAATGATATTTCAAAATATATCAGCTGCAATTTTTTAATGTTTTAAATCCTAAAAAAAATTTTTATAATTTAAAAAAAATCACTTGATGCAAGAAAATATATTGATAGAAATCCGTACAGGTTTCAATTTTATTCAGTTTATATTAGATTTAATTTTATTAATGAATTCAATTCATTTTAAGTTATTATTGGGTTGTCAACTTTGAGATTTATCATTGAAGTGGAATGTTGTATTTAACTAACCCACAAAAATAAATGATTTTTAAACTAAGCAGCATTATTTAGCTTGATATAACATTGTTTATAATGGTTTGTGTACAGTTTTGTTATGCATGAATAGACTATTTTTTTAAAATCCTTTGATTTTGGAAATTGAGAATATTTATAAATATCATAGCTTCTGAATAGACTATTGTATTTTTACTTTTGTATTGATATTTTAATGATAAAAACCATAGACCTCAATAATGAATCTTGAAAACTATTGGAATGAAAGAAATGCTGGGCAATTTCATCTTCTCTTATGCCTGACCTATTTATATCAATATTCTTCCTTGCACTGATCGTCTAGCTTTCAAATTGGCATCTATACTGAGAGCACTACCATTTACTCCAGACTCATTAGTAAGGTTGATCAGTCAGGCAAAATGACAGCTGGTGTCCAAAACAACCTCAAGACCATTGATAACTGGGGCAAAAGATAGCTTGTTAATCTTAACGCCTCCAAAACTAAACTCCATTAATCATCTGAAAGATCTCTCTCTGCCTTCTATAAGCATGGCTGATGCTAAACTCCAGGAAAGTGATTCATTGCACCTCCTCAGACTAATGTTCTCAGCTGACATGAGGTGGAAAGACTATATTGAATCCATTGCTAAGTCAGCTGCTAAAATAGTCTGTTCACTGTGTCGGGTGAGACAAATTTTTCTCCAGAATCTTGCATATCATTCGTCCATTTGTTTAGAATATATCGTCCAGTGTCCCGCTGTTTATCTGGAGCTCTGTGATAAGATTCAAAGAAGAATCAGCAATATTATTGGTCCTGATCTGGCAGTTTGGCTGCAGTCACTCGTCCACTGCTGTAAGGTTGCTTCTCTCTGCCTTTTTTATAAATACTTTCATGGTAATTGTTGGATGAGGTCTTTGCTATGGTACCTAGACTGTATTAATTTAAGCACAATACTAAACTGGTGGCAAGAACTTATCAATTTACAGTTGAGCTAGCTAGATGTAGCTGTAAATTCTATGCTGACAGTTTCTTTTCTCACACCTCTCATCTGTGGAACTCACTTCCAGGCCCCATGCTTTCCAGCCAACTTTAATCTGCAAAAGTTTGAATCCAATGTCAATCACTATCTACTGATCTTCTGATTATTTTTTTCTTTCTCCTCATTACTAATGTTTCTGTTCCTAATTCCTACACACTCTGTAACCCCTTGCTTGTTAGTGGCTGTACTGCCTTGCTTGGGGTGATACTGGTTAAAAGAACAAAGTGCATGCTGAAATGTCCTAGAGAAGTAGTATGACTTTTAGCCAAGAAATGTATATGCTATTCCATATAATCCCCTTGAAGTTCAACACACTTGGCACATCATTTCTCAATTTACCTTTAACAAAATTCTGATGTTTGAAATACTGATTTTTGGGGAGTGGATCAGGGTTGAGAACTTTTCAGCAGCCTCTTGTATATTTTATTTTTTTGGTCTTTAACCTCTAAATAGTCAAAATGATGCATTTCAGCCAGATGTATTTTATTAAAAATATGCCTCAAATGCACTGAAAGAATGAAAAAAAATAAATCTGGGTGATGTGTAACTGAATGATAATGTGGAGTTTGCATTTGCACTCAACTGAAAAATGAGTTTTCAAGGGAAATAACTATTAAATGCTCATTACTATTTTTTTAATATGAGAAAAATAAAAAATAATTATGTGCAAAACAACAAAAAACTCCTCCCTATATAAGATGTAAAGGATCATTTTTTTTCTTTTCTAAATCATAATTTTCTACCAAAGCATAACTCAAGGAGTCACCAAGTTGTCTTGGATATATTAAAATTATACCATTCAGTATTGCAACTTTTACATGTATATAATTACTGTATAATTTACTTAATGCAGAAAAAAAACAAATATTACCTAAGGCTTAGATTAATAAACTCTGAACAATCACAAAGTGGCAGTGTAATGCTGAAAAAGAAAACTAAAAGACATGATATATGAAAAATTTATTGGTCTACTTAATTTGGAATTTCATTTGCTGGCTCCATATCTTTTCATATTACACTTTATACAGCTGATCCTAAGTAATATCACCTTTAATTAACCTGTAGTGTGTGTTTTGTGGATATATCCTCAGCAGAAATTGTGAGCAGGAAGTACAATCCCCATGATATTTATTTATTTATTTTTTAATATAAAGTATCTCTTGTATTAGTACATAAGTAGTGGAAAGATGTTCTAAAGAACATGATATCCATAATGTTGAAGTATATAAACATTCAAAGATCTTCTTCCAGCCACTTGCTAGCAATTGGCTGTCTGCCATTGAAGGATTTTGTTTTTATTACTAACATTATGATAATAAAAGAAAATCTTATCTTATTTATTTACTCCTTATTTTACATATATTAGCATTTTATTCTTTAAGAACTATTTCTCTTCATCTATCCATTTTCTTTACTTACATAAAGATATTTTCTGCAGATCTACCGATTGGTAGAATTGTATGGTATCAGCATGAAATATGGTTTTCTATAATGTAATGTCTCTTGAAATTTCAAAATTTATATGTATGAAGATTATTTGATAACTTATGCAGTTTTAGTGAACTACTGCAGTACAATAAGCTGATCATTGTACTAAATGTAATATAAACAGGATATGTACTGACCAGCTATTTTTTTTGTTATAGTGGTAGCAATAGTGAGAAAAAAAACTGTTTTGTTGATACCCCCCCCCTCTTTATTAAGAATGGAGATGGAGAGGGGTCAAAAAAGCAAACAGTTTATTTCAAAATGTATGATTAATTTTAACAATATGGTTTGCAAAGCTCTCTCATGCTCACTCTACACAGTTTGTGAAGAAAAACCCTGTACTGCATGTGGAAGCTGAAGTGAATGTTTTATGGGTAGTGTTTCCTAGCCAAATCTACAATACATCAACACTTGATGACGTACTTGATCATGTGATTCAAGGTGCGCTATTATTTTATTTAATGACATCATATAACTAAATATGAAAGTCTTTGATTGCACCAGCTCAATCTTGATTTTCTTTGGTTAAGCCACTTTACTGAATATATTACTTATTCATCTTCACAAAATGGTAAGAGACAAAACTATTTTAGAGTTAAGTTTTGCATTGCTACTGTTATATTATTAATTCTATTCATAATTAAAATGCTAAATTTCTCTGAAATTTTTATGTCACAAATTACATTATTCCAGTGAATATTTAAGATTTCATGATAACAAAACTACTCCCTTTTTTATTTCTGAATGAGTCATCCAATCTTTTATTATTGGAGTATCCTCAAGCATATCCATAAAAAAAAAACCTACTATCATTTACAGTACTGTATTTAAATATAACACTCCCCTATAATTTGAATAGGAATATTTATGAGAAAATATTTTATGATTTATCCATAACCTTTTTTTTTTTTTTTTTTTTTTTTTTTTTTTCCTTTAATTTGTAATAATAATTTAAATATTTCTCACTATTTCATTCTGGGGTCATCAAGTTTACTAGTGTATCAAACAGGTGTGTTTAGGTGTTACTGTAGTATCTGTAACCCAACCATTAGGATATAAAATACAGGAAGTGCACCTTATATGGATGGTAAATAAAACTTAACTACTCTATCAACTCTGAATGGTTACAAAAGTGATGAAATTATACTTGGCCAACACTAATATTATAGATATTGAGGTAAAATGATACAGTGCTTGATGGTATGTGTGTCAAATTCACAACTGGTAAAAATTTATTAAATGTTCTAGGAAAAATGTTCATGTAATTAAATACAGATGTTAACTTTTTTTGTCTTGTACCATTTTGATTTATTAAATAATTTTAAAAAAAATATTTTTTAAGGTTTCTAAAAAAAAACAAACATGTTTTGACAAGGTTTGTTTGTTTGTTTGTTTTTTTTTTTTTTTTTTTTTTTTTTTTTTTTTTGTGAATTTAAATCTTAAAAGGCCATACTGATAAGGTAAATGTTGAATTAAATACTCAAAAATAAAAATAACTTGATTGCAACCTTTATGCAACTATATAATCTAACTGAATTTTCTGCAATTATTTTTAAGCTTAAATTTGGAATAACTTCATATATGTTGTATGAAATATAAATTAAAATGATAAAATGTTTTTATTTACCCAACTCTTATGAGGTGATTCTTATTTATAAGCTTTACTTTTAATAAAAATTGGAATTATTCTTCATTAGAGAAAAGTACTTTTCTAATTTTACAGACTGAATCTTTTAGTATAGTTGAAGTATAACATTGTTTTTAAAATTGCTGCAAATATATTACTTTTCAATGTAATATTTTCCTAAATACCCAATATTAGCAAAGGAGAGTTTTTTTTTTTTTACTTCTAAAATTGTTACAAGAAAAAAATGATAGTCATTAAAAATAATTATGCAAAATATAGTATAATATTTGTTGAAATGAATTCAAATATAAAGAAGTGAAATTTAATAGGGTCTATGAATGTGATTAAATCTTATATTCATGTTAACAATTCATAATAGACTGATACATACATTGAAGAATGTTTTGATATTCAATTTATTTTAATGTAGTTACTTCAGGATCATAAATCATCACAAGTCCACTATCTCCTGTTAATTTCCATATGCAAGTTCTCCACTGCCTTAATGGGGTATTGAACTCACACTCTTTGTCCTCAACAAGGACACATGGCAAAGTGGATAAAGGCGTTGGTTAGATCCAGTGACAGGACCCAAAGAGTGTGAGTTCAATACCTGGTTAAGGCAGTGGAGAACTAACAGAGGGGAATTAACAGGAGATAACTGATAACTGACATCCATTAAACATGACACATGAACTAGAACAGTCTCCCCTAGTGAGCGAAATAAAGGATTCATTTCAACATTCCAACCACCTGAAGAAGGCCAGAGTGTACAATGGCTGAAACATTGTAATAAATATGTCGACAAAGATGAGGACAATAGTCCGAATAATGTAAATAGTGTACATAATACCTCATCTCAGAAATATAAACTCATCACAAGTCATTTACATATTAGCTTTACTAGCAGTATAACCCATCTTCAACTGGGTGTTTCATTACTGGGAATTTTTGCCATTGAATTTAAGAGGAGTTTGGAGCAGTTTAAAGTCAGCCCACCCGAAAATCAATATTATTAACAATTGGATGCAACTGATGCACATCCCCCAAATGAGGATTAACAATTTGAATGAAAAGGGCCATTTTTGCATTCTCAATCTTGTTTCAACCTCACGTGCAACAGCTGTTGAATAGGCATTTCTCTTCAGCTGTTGAGTCTTTTGATCATCATTTCAAGCCTCGCACACAAGCGTTCAGGTATGCTCTTCTGAAAAGCCGATGGCTACGTTGATCTTCGGACTTGGAGAGGCATTTTCAGACAGGTGTACTGAACATTCTAAAGACAATTCATTATCCCTTATTTGTATGGCAGACCTGGTGGCAGCAGTTTTGCGACCTAGGCAAGTTCTCTTCTTTGATGGCATGTCTTAGACAAGTATGAATTGTCAAATGGAATGTATGGGCAAAGAACGCTGTAAAGCTACAGGGATCACTAAGCTTGAAGAACTTTAGGAAAAGTTGGAAAAATAAAGGTTGAATAATAAAAAAGCAAGCTTACTTATTACTATGGTGAATGCAATGCAAAAACTGGCAGGACAATTAAAAAAAAATTAAATTGGGAACAGCTATAAACGACAAAGCAATGCCTAAATGTTGAGGGCACATTACTGATGTCTTGCACCTGTAAAACTTATTGGTTTGCTACAATTGAGCAGTTGTTTCACAGGAAAAATGATGAAAATAGGATGTCCCTGACAAAAGTTATCTTACTTGAGGCATCATCAACCCCCCCCTCTAAAAAATATTATTTTGCATGCCTGTTGCCTCGTACAGCCACACATTGAACACCCCTACAAATGCTACATGGCTGTCTCTTCATTGCGCATCTTTTGTGTTAGACTTCAAATCTCTAAATTGATTGTACGCTGTTTTTTACAGACATTAAACTTTGCCTTTGATTTTTGCACAAAGTGTAAAAAAAAAAAAAAAAAAAATCATTTTTTACAATTTTTCTCCTTCAAGGTTGTAATTTTTCCACCAATTTGCATTTAAAACCAGCACTGAAGAATTATCTATCAAACAAAAAATATTTCATCAATCTGATGAAGTGTGGAAATGCATAAGCAACATCCAATCACACACACACACACACACACACACACACACAAACATTCTGAGAATTATAGATATAGATTACATTTTCAGGTTCTCTTCATATATTAATTAATTATAATTATTATTTATAACTATATTAATTATAATATTAATAATAATTATTTATAATTTATATAATTAATATAATTAATTATATAATTTTAACTGTATCATCATAAATATTATTGTAATAATTTAAACTATTTATTTTTATTAAAGTTTTTAGGAAAGATATCTATCCAAGAACAGTAAATAGTAAAATGTTGCTGAGAGTTATAATGGACAGGAAGTAGTGGAGAGCCATTGTCGGCAACAATTTGGACTCAAAATTGGCAGTGAAGAATTATTGATCAAACAAAAAAAATTTCATCAAAATCAGATGAAAACTGGAAATGCATAAACAACATCCAATCACATACACACACTTTGAGAATTATAGATATAGATAAGTAAATACAGATAATAAAAATATAGTTATCCATTGTCTACCAAAACAATCATTTTCAGTTAATAAAGCATATTGGAATATTTGTTATAAGACTGGTAAGAAATTTATGAAGTCAGATGCACATTATGAATATTGAGATTTTACAATTTCTTATTGGTGATACATTGTTCGATCAATAAATGAAAACTTCTTACCACTACTATCATGTCACCTTCTGCCACTTCTGTTCGGCTGAAGGAAAATGTATATAAATGCTAAACACTTGAGTAATACCATGAGTGCTTGATTTGTTAAGTAGTTATTGTGAATGACCTATTATTGAATCCAGGAGTTACAGTTCAAGTAAGCAAAAGTTTTTGATGCAATGTCAATGAGGTACAAACTCTTTCATGGTAAGCAAATGATGTCAAATACAAACCATTTATCATAAGCTTCACCACATAGAGCAATTAGTGACTAAAAGAAAAATATACCTTTCTATTTTCTCTCATTCTCACACACACACACACACACACACACTGTATAATGAGTATTTTTGTGTAGTAACTGTCATTTATAGATGGTAACCTTCATTGAATAGCTAAATACTTTTTGTCTCTTACAATTTTGAAGCAATAGAAAATGATGCAAAGGGAGAAGTCTGTTAAATTTGTGGATTACAGACAGGAAATCTCCAACAGGTTTAATTGAAATTGAGAGTTCTTGAGTTTTTCATTTGCAAGAGATATTTATTAAATAAATTCCATTAATGATTAGTGTTTCAGTCATTGTTAAATTCTGTTTATTCTACTTTGTATTATTTTAGTCTTTCTTTCTTTTTCTTTTTTTTTTTTTTTTTTTTTTTTTTAATACAAATCACTCTTTTCTTTTCAAATTTTATCAATGCTTCTGAAATATAATTGAGACTTTAAGAAACAAAGTTACAAGAATCTTTTTTTTGGGGGGGGATCTTTTTTTCCATCTAAAATGATATACTATTCCTTTGTGTATGTAAAAGAAAGATTAAAATAGTATAAATGTATACTTTCTTGGTTTTGTTTTTACTGTCACCTTTTGTAAGCATGTCAGTTCTGAATCTTTTTACATGCTTGTGGCTGTCTCAGTTTTTATTCAATCAAATTCATTGTGTGCAAAATAATGAATGTTATTGTATATATTGTTTTTTTTTTTGTTTTTTTTTTATCACATAACAGAAGTACTAAAGAAAATTATTCTACTTTTCTCATTTGAAGTAAATAAGGTTTAAACCTTACATATCTTGCAATGTTTTACAATGCTTAAAATCAAAGAATTGGTTAATCTCTCCAGTTACCAAAATCTGAATATTAGATATTGAAATCATGTGTTCAGTATTCCACGATGAAGTCATGCTTGCTAATGTTAAAAGTATTCAGATACTTTATTGCCTTTCTTAAAATTGATTTTTCTTTTTGTCTGTGGCAAGTGGCTGATAAGGAAAACCGTCTAGCTTTTAAAATTGCCTAACCAAAGTTAGATTTCTCAATTTCTGAAACTACCATGTGTGGGTCATTTCTCATTAGGATGAAAAAGATGGTGTTAGTTCAAATGATTGCAGAACATAAATCTTTTTTTTTTTTTTAACAATGTCCTCTTGTTTCATTTTGACAAATTTGTTTGACATGGCATGATTGAATAACTGACCTTTTTTTTTTTTTCACTAATCAAAATGAAAATAAATGGTGATTTCATGTCCAAGAATCTGAAGTTTACATTAAATTTCGTGTTTGATATGAGATGTTGAACAAGGAAATCTTAAGAGGAACAATCTTGTTGGTATGCCATTGGGGTTGCTCTAAAAGAATATCCTGATCTTTGTTTGCATAATCATTGTAATTTCTAATCTTTTAAAAATATCAAGTAATATAAACTTTTTTATTGTTATATATATCTGACAATTGCTAAGGAGTGAAACGCAGGGTCACAAACATACATCAATACAACTAAAGGTTTGTTAGCTCTATCACTGATATTGAGCATTTTCCAATGTACCACACATATGTAATATAGAAATACATATATATATATATTTAAGATATAACTGAAATATATCTGTAAAAGGACATGATTAAACAAAAGTAAAACACATCTTGGCTGATATGTTTCATCTTCTGATAGACTTTATCAATGCAAATGTAAGGATTTTATTTTGCAAAAAGTACTTCTAAACAAAAATAAAAATGTTAGTTTTTCAGAATTTTTTAATTTAAAAACACTCATAAATATTCATCAGGTTAACTGAAAAGTCCAGGTAAATTATGGAGGATGCTAAGTGATGTAATTTAATATCTAATAAACAAAAGTGAGTAAATGTTGAATTTTTATAATGTAATTATTTATATTATTTTAGTTTGGAATTTGTATTATATATATTTTAAATAATAAAAAGTTTATGAATTTAACCGTTTTCTTTTAAGTCATGTATGTTAGATTGGAAAAGGAGTATTTCTTTCTGGAAAAGAGATATTTGGAAAAACCCAGGCACAAAAGTATATTTTGGTAAGATTTAATAGCAGCACTCAAGAATTTTCTGTTTAAGTTTCTCTTTTAACAAGTGTGCCATTCTTTAGATCAAATTTGTGATTGAATTTATTTCTATGTATGGCTAATGCATTTGATAAATTTTGTGTATAAAGTGTTTGTGTTCAGACATTTTTTTTTTTTTTTAAAATTTCTGCAAGTTTCTCCAATGTATTTTAAGAAACCGTTGTGACAGTTTATTTTACCTGCTTCAGTATTATTATTATTATGGATATTTTTGGTTCTGATCATATCCCTAATAGTTTTGGTATTAAGATTGGATAAATTGTTTTGGATCGTAAATGTTAAGGGGTTGGTAGGCAGTATTATGTCTGTTTTTATCTAATTTATTATTGTTAATAATTTCATTATCTTTTTTGCAGGTGTATAGTTTGTATGCCTTTCTCTTAGTATTGTGGATGAGATAATGAAGATATTGGAGGTTTTTAAATGTTTTCTACATTTACTTCTTTAGGTAATTTTTTTTGGGGGGCTGCAAATTGTTAATGTTCTTAAATAGAATCCTATAATTATTCCAGATTTTATTCTGTTACAGTGGTAACAATAGAAATTAACATGGTCATTCTTGGTATATTTTCTGTAAAATTCCAACTGAGGTTCTTTATTAGTTCTATGTAGCATGATATCTAGGAAGGGAAAAGAGTTGTTAGTCTCAGATTCAAAGGCAAAATCTATTGTGGGTTCAAAATTATTAAATTAGTTTTAACCTGATCTTGCTAAAAATGTCATGTTGATATATTAATAGAGAATCATGTATCTAAAATAAGAATTTTGTGGTAAAATATTTTTGAAAAGACCACTTTCTAGAAATTCTAAATGAACATATCAAAATGCCAAGTTTTTAGCTTAAAAAAAATTTCAACATTATTTACTCACTTTTGTTTATTAGACATTAAATTATATCACTTAGCATCCTCCATAATTTACCTTGATTTTTCAGTTAGCCTGATGTATATTTATGAGTGTACTTAATTTTAAAACAATTTGTTTTGTTAGCTTTTAAGGTGTCTAACTTCTCCGATTGTAATTGATGATTGCAATAACATCTATTATTTTGTTTTTACAATTTTATTTATCTTCCAAGGACTAATAAATCTGCACAGAATAACAAAAAATAGTCATGAAATGATTTGTTTTAAACAACAATAAATAAGTCCTTAGCAACACGGTTTTTGCAGTGATATTGTATGAATTCATAAACAGTTAGCTTTAAAAAGCTTTGCCCATTTTGAAATAGATATCAGTGGGCCTATTTGCAAATGTGAAACTTAAGCCACTTGGTTGATTTTTTTTTTAAAGGCAGGAGGCAAAATAAAAAGGAGCAAGACAGACAAGTGTGTGTGTGTGTGTAACACACAACTATGGAAAACACACACACTCTTTAAGTAAGCTTTGTGTATGAGCACATGGTAGTCTATTTGGTTGCTAAGAAAAATGGAACTTCATCTTAAAGAAAATAAAAAGCATTAAATTTCTCCTGGCAAATATAATTTGTACTCAGAACAATTCTTTACAGAATTGATTATCTTCATTACTGAAAGTAGGAGACATAAAGTAGTGAGAATAATTATAATAATAAAAGTATCAAATATTGCAAGCCTCTGATCATTCTCTAAGATTGACCCTACAAAGGGATCTCTTCCTCTCTGTCATGACAAAGAGATTCTTAACTTTTTGCCTTTTTTAAAATTATTTTTTCGTAAAATTTGTATATTTTAAAAGAAAGTAATATAAGAGTAGAGATTATTTAAATTTGAATGTTTTTCCTTTATTTATTTTTTTTTTCTGGTATTCTGACTTCTCTTATTGAAGTATGCTCTGACTTGCAAAGAATTGTTGTGATGAGACTGGATCATAAATTTGTCTTCTATAATTTGAATACATTAACATCTATCCAAGGAAAACAAATCAGTTCATGAACAGCTTTCTGTTCATAGCTCAAAAAATAACTTCACTGGAACAAAGAAATGCAAGTAACTTGTACATAGTCATTAGTTTGGCAAATTCAAGCATTAGACAAAGGAATTGAGAATCACCTTCAATTGATGTTACATCTCCGACATGACATGCTAA